>JAOXYJ010227719.1:0-10212 GCA_028566555.1 Lithophaga nigra
GATCGTTTCATTTAATTGGTTATCAAAGACAATGTAAAGATACTACTATAACTGCATTACCGGGTAACCCGTTGAATCAACAAAGAGTTAAAGCCGGTTCTAGACAGAAATCGGGGACAACTATGTAACTGAAATGAAACTCATAATACAGACAATATAGTACGTTTAAGTCATTAAATTTAACATTTCGGTGTTGGATAGTTTATGCAATCGGTCATGAAGAATTTGTTTAATGAACCGCTTTCTGTCTCTAAGGAAAGCTATAGCAGTTATTATTCCACATAACAACTTCTGTGTGCATGTTATTTTCAACATAAATAAGAATGGAAGAAATGTTCGGACTAATTAGATGTCTACGGTCCTTAAAGTTTTCTTAATAAAATTGGTACTATCAAACACTAGTTTGCCAAAAATTTTATGACTGGATTTGTTTTGTGCGGAGGAAGTTAAGGCTTGTGTGAAAGATACTTTACTTTGCTTAGACCACGTAATATGGCTTGAATTATCCAAACTGCACACATTTGTTTGAATGTATCACCAAGTTTGAACTGACAAGCAATTAACATGTAGTAAAGATGAGAAATAAAATTTGTATAGCTGTTCTTAAACTTATTCCATCGTAAAAGTTTCAATAATAAAGAAACACAACGCTTTATGGAAAAATGCACACAACTCATGTTTTTCGACGTATTACAAACATTCAAGATCTTCGAACTTTAAGAATTCTTGACGAGCCGCACTAAAAACCTTCTACACACTGATTGGCTACAAATATTCAAATAACTGTGCTTATTGGGATAATTCCATACTCTCTGCGCTTTAAAGAACCCTTGCAACAAGCCTTTCACAAGTGGTCCGTAGATGGCTTGTTGCAAGGCTAAATTTTCTGTCAATCATCATCTCCCCCTTCCTTCCTAGTGACAGTCAAAATTGTCCGTCCATCGAACCATCCCATCTATCAAGTAATCATTGTTTGCTAACTTGTCCTGCATATAGCTGAAATATTGCTTGTTGGACGTTAAATCAGTCAACTTTTGTGACCTTTTTTTAAACAATCAGCAAGATGTTTAATGTTAGATGTATTGATGCTTTTACATTTATGTCTGCCTAAAGATTTCCTGCTGAATATTCTGGAAATATTTATAACACTGTCACGTGTAAAAAACACAAAGTTATTAACAAAGACGAACGTATTCCTGAAAGACTTACAGTACAGGACTTGAACGATCAACGGTGCATTTGTTGTAAAGCACAGCTAAAAACAGAAGATAAAACTTGACTATAAATAAACAAATTAATAAAATACCACGATACCTCTTTTTCACTACTGCCATCTCGGACTTTGTTTTGATGAAGAACTCTGAGAAGGAACTAGATCTAACAATAACAGATGATAGGACTATTAAACCAATATAGATTACATAATTGTACAAAAGTTTCAACGGTAAATGTTTTAGAAATTTGAAAAAGAAGTAGAATTAAAGGAAACTCTAACATGAAAGAAATCATACACACACATACTACAGACTAATTAAGGGAATTTTCGTGAGGATACAACACGAAATCGTGAAAGAAATGTCTCATGATCATCATTATCATAAAAGTGAATTATCTATCCAAAAATAGTATCGCTTAAGCGACGAACACTCGTATCAGTTGATTTTAAAAACGACAAGACAGTGTCGTGTCTTGTAAATATAATCTATTGAAACTAAAAACGTACAATCAAACATACGAGGAGTCGGTATCATGATTGTGTAATATTGTAGTCCTCTTAGTATTATTCTTATTCAGGAAATCTGATATTATCCTGTGTGTCTATTACTTTGACTTAAAATTCATCATGATATTCAGAAACATCCATTGTCATCAGCCTTACCCATGCAGGTGGAAGATGTAACATTACATGATAAACTAATTGATTGCATTGATGAGAAACAAACATCTTAAACCCATGAATTATGTTTTTTCTTTGTCAGACAAATCACGATGTACGCTGCAATGTTAGAATTAATAAGTGCGTGACGTTTCCAGATAGAAAACAAAATTATTTCATGAACTTTGTTGATTTCTCATCGAGTTTAAAGCTCACTACAAACACTGACCCGAAAATAAGAAATACCTTTGTATGAAAATCACGACGTACTACGTATGATAAAAAAGTAGACACCTACATGTATGTGTCGTATCCCTCAAGGATTTAGTTTAGACAACTGTAACCGTGATTTGTACTTGGAATTAAGTTTCTTACGGCATGAAAGTAAATTTTCCGAATCCTTTGGGCTGCGTATCGAGCAAACACTGCACAGAATTACACATAAATAATGCAAAATGCGGTAATAAAATTGACAATATGCCATAACTGATTAAACGTATAAATTATAGGAAGGCGAGCAAAGGCGGACTAAATGACGATCCATTTAAAAGTATAAACATACAAATAATGTTCAATCGCTATGGGCTTTAGGGTCAATTCGAATTGATCTGTAAAGTACGGAAAATATAATTGAATATCCGTAGGAGTATTTTGTGTTTCCCCGAGTTTCTTAGGAGAAATAGAAAAAAGCACGAATAACGAAGCATATTATATTTGCTAAATATTTAGCTCACACGCCGTCATGAATATGAGACTGACTGTACTTTTTTTCCGAGACTGCAGTGTGCAAAAGCTGATCTACTGTGGGCATAAATAGCAGTAACTCGGTATCTATTTAGATTCAGCTAATCTTAATGCAGTTACCGTAAAAAGGTTATTTACTGTTCCAGTGACTTTATGCAGTCATAAAAAAAAGACCACTGGCATTTCGGACAACATTCTTAGCTTGCAGATAGTAAGACAAACATTGATTAATTAGTGTTTTATGCTCCGGTCCGTGTATTCACATGTATTATTATTATTATTATTATTATATTCTTGCTCAAATCTGTGGTCATCTCGCTGGTATTACATCAGTAGTTTCTTTGTCAGGTTTTATATAATGTACCTCAAGACAATAATGAAGTTTGCTGCCCTTGAAAACTGTCTTTATTCAGAATCTGTAGTTCCTTGGGTACATTATCTTTTGTTTCTTTTATGTGAGCTGAAGTTGAGTAATAAGATGTTGACAGCGGTCGTTGAAGACTGTTCTCACCTCGAAACTTCAGTCGTCTTGTTTTATTTTGTGTTATTTTTTTTAATATTGTACCGACGGTGAGAGAATGTAAGTTTTTAGTTTTTGTTCTTTGCCTTGTCCACTTGTGTCTGTGTAGGACTGCTTGGCTTTTGTTGTTTTTCTTTCAGACACACTTTTTTAATTGAGCCAAAATGAAAAAAATGAACTTGACACGGGAAATATTACAATCTACGGCCAGAAAAATAAAATGTAGACATGCATCCACATCAATGTGTAATGTTCCCAGAATAGGCAAGATTTTCTTACAAGAAAAAAAGTTACAACTAAAAATTTCACATTATTTGGTTTGGTCACCATGTGAAACTGAACGAAAATTAAGTCACTCTGAATGGTCGCATTAAGCATTGTGGTGGATCTGTATTCGCAGTTAAAACCCAAAATCTTGTGGTTAACCTTAAGTTGTCATTTTTTTATTTGACAGAAGGATATGGAAAATAAGAAAAAAAAACACTACCACACACACACACACACACACACACAGAGAATTTTCGCCGATTTATTTAAATTCATAAAGTCAGTCAACAGTTCACGTGGATGAAAAACGTGACCGAGATTTTCTGACGGTCTAGCCAAATGATCCCATTTTCCTTAAAAAGAGGTACTAGAAGGATACAGGTCAAATAGGCTTTGATATAGCCGATTACATAATAAATAACAATCAAATATTATGTCTTTAAAAAAAAAACATCAATTAACTTTACAGTTGGTAAAGGTGCGCCTGCTTTTTCCTTTGGAAGTTAATAAATCTTCGAAATCCTTATACAAACTATTGTGACTCCTAGCATCCTCGATTTACAATTTTAAAATCAATGAGAAAATGTCAACTGTATCACGATATCAAAATATATTTAGTATTCATCAAGATTTAATTCTTAATTCAACGGAAAAGGTATATCCCGGATGTTTTGATGCGTGTAGGTGCGACAGATGAAAGGTCAAGAAACAAAAACATACTAAAAGTGCAGTATTTTGAATTGCAAGGGAAAAAAGTAAGCTAGTACATTTGTATTACTATAAGATATAGATGGATAACAAACAATTTTACTCGATAAAAGAGTGTGTGTCTATTAAACATTTTTTTTACCATATACGATGAGTAAATACAATTTCATCATCAAATCCTATGTCTCGCCTAACACGCATTCATGGTTAGGCCTGTTTCTAAGTAACCACATATAACAGAGCAACCATATTCGGTCAACGAATTCGTGTGACTTGTTTTTTGGCCTTATTTTCATTGTCTATATTGACTTTATTAAATTGTCGTCACGTTTCCATAAATATCTCTTCTTCTCAGGAACTACATATCACAGCGTAACCATACACCCAACTGACTTTACGTTAGCTCCCGCTTCTTAGTAATACATGTCATTGCCCACAAATGCCTAACTTCATTTCCACTGACTCTAATATATATTTAATTAGTTTCATTTCTCTGTAAACGCACAGGACAGAGAATAGTACGCGCCAGCTTGGCATACATCGTTTGACCTTGACCACATATTCATGGTCCATCATTCAGCACTATATTTCACACACAAACTTTTCAGGAATTAATATGTCAACCTGATAAATGTCACATGACCTTTAATTTCGTGTTAAAATCCATAACTTTATCCTTACTTCGCTGTATCGCAGACAAGACGTATTTGTTATCCTACTTGTTACTTTCAGTCATTTATACAAATCATAAACACTAAAGGAACTACGTGGATTGTCAGAAATCGTGAATGGTATAAACAATTCGTTTAGATACATATACTTTATCTAGTAAAATAGTTATTTTCCAGTAATAATACTTTTAGCTTACTATTTTTTTAGTAAAACGTCGTGTTTTTGTTTCTTGACCTTTATATGTCGCGCAGAAGATGTGCAGTCGGTAGTTTCTCTGAATTTGGCCTCAGTGTGCCTTTTGTTGTTGAGACGTCAGTGAATTACGAGAAATAATTCACTTTTTGACCTGCGAGTTCCGAAAGGTTGGAATAATAAGTACATTTCTTATCGTTGTAGACTGATGATGCCCTTTAAGACTAATAGCTCGTCAACAAATTAAAGCAATGTGATACATATGTATTTACATCACATTTCAGTACTTTTATCTCTTCTGTAAAGTTTATTCTTGTAAGCAGTCTGTTACTGTTTATCATTGCGATATTGATTTTAGTCACCGATTTTTTTTTGTATTTATAGTATTTATCGTAGTAATTTAGATCTGTGTGTTTGTGTGTTTTCCACTGTTGGTTATGTCATGACGGCATTATTTCATTGGTCTTTTGTGACTTTCATATATTTCAAAAACAATTTAAAATGCATACATATACACACATGGCATTAAACCTATGCAATGTGATATATCATATTATGCCTATATCCATAATCCTTCACATCATCAGAATGACAAAAATATCTAAGATATAGTAAATTATTCCCAAAGTATCGAACATGACCATAAGAAAACTGTTGGAAATACGATGAAGGTAATGCTAAAGGAGTGTTTTGCCGACTTCGCATGGAATATTCTATTACAATTATTCAAAATACGGTTGCGAGTGCATATTTGAAAGTTTCAAAAAACATTAAAATTTTCATTTTTACTGCCATTTTAAAAATCATTCCCTGCAATTTGTCTCGTTTTAACTCGAATAACAGAAAATATGGTTACTTTATTAGGTCTAAAAATAAAGTGGAAAATGATTTATAGATGTAATTTACAAGTTTAATTTCGTGTAGATTGTGAATATTTTTGGCAATTTACTGGCGACAATATATCAGATTAATTTAATCTTGATCGGTTTTATGATTTAATTTCAATTTTCTCAACGTTTCGTTGCATATACATGTATGATGTGTTGTAAATCAAAGCAGACTGTACACTATTATTTACATCACGGAACTTAAATATTCGTATGGCTGATGTTGAACGTCACTACCGGGAATATTTCAGCTGTCATGATGATGGAGCATAAACAGTTCTTTATTTGGAAAAAAAATCGTAATTTAGTGCCAATCGTTCGAAATACGATCAGCAATTGTACATGTATGTAGCGACATGTCTGTAGCATCAAGAAATTTTGCTTGAAAAAAGTCGGCCAGTTTAATTTACGCATTATTCATCTAATATAACATAATCGCAGAACATGCAAAAAAAACTATACACACAGGCAGAAATCAACATCGATAGATAGACTGACATTGAGGCAGATTAATTTATACAAACAATAAACAAATTATAGAATATATACGTAGTTTTGTGTAAATATTACTATCGACCCTTAACATGCTTAATATAAATCTAATTGATGTATTAACGATAGAAATAGACAAGAAATACGCAGATCACGTACATTCAAAGGAAAATTTTATAGAACAAAAATATTTATTACTCGATGGTATTAGTAAGTGTTTCTTGTCAAGATTTAGTGCTCTTTTTTGGACCGAGGTTAAAATCAAGGAACTTAAAATTTGAGCATGTCGTCATTACAAAATCAGTTACATTTTCCGAAATCGGTAAGACTAAATGAAACGGTCTCCAGTGTCACCTTTGTGGTAAAGTTTAAAAGGCGACAAAACAGCGACAAAAATTTACGAACGGTATTGAGGAGTTACGACTACAGTATCCTACGAATCCTTAACGCACATACACACACACCGTCGTACGGCAGCTGTCTGTTATCTCTTAACAAATCAGCTGCTTTAAAATGCGTAGCGAAGTGTATTGTACTCTTATCGTGCTGAAATGACATAACTTAATTACAACAAGTACGTAAGTATGGCGTCGCTTAATGGCGACTGATCTCTAATAAAGAAACAAAATTGTTACGTCAAAACTAATTTAGTGTGTGGAGTTGAGTAAATACAATAGTAAAGATACGTATATAATGAAGTGGAAGCAAGCTAGAATACTGCTTGTCAATTATAATAGCGTGAACAGTGTTATGAGGCTGCTTTTTAATTCCTGATTACTTTCAATTCAATAATCAGTCGGCAACTGCCTACAAATGTCTACTTGTTGTACTTTCAATTATAAAGCGAAATGGGAACTGAAATCTGGATCTCTATTAATCGGATATTCTGATCTATTTTTGTATTCATCGACATGTTGTGTTATAACCATGTATGTCTATAGAAACATTGTCAGTTACAAATGTACTTCCGGACAAAATTAGGTCGCGTGAAGTTCAGCGTCACCATGATTAAATAATCGTAACTCAAAGGACGAAACGTCTTAGTTTTTATTAGGTTTTATTACTGCTCGACAGTTCTCAAGGAAAAGTTATTATGGTTGATGACCTTACAGGTTACAAAGTCCTAATGCACAGTACATGTAATATAGTAATGAATGTCATGCTCGCTCCTGATTGGTTAATATTAATTAAAAAACTGAACTATTTTAAACAAGAGTCTTTCTTTCTTTGAAACGTTCGCCATGAAATAATCTGACATTAAGAATGATGAAAAAACTTGCTTATGAAATCAAAAGAGGGTCCCACGGAATTTCTACTTCCCTCTTTTTGGACCTAAATTTTGGACAAGAAAAGTAATGCGACCATGCAATTTTTATTACTTTAAATGAAATCGGTAGTTTTTCACTTTAGTCAGGCGCTTTTACTTTTAAGCTAATTAGTATTGATTATCTGTAATTTAATTTCACATATAGGTACCCCTATGGAAATTAACATAATAAAGCCATTACGAAATTAATATAGCAGAGACGTGATGACTTTCGAAATTTCTTGAAATCCAAAACCCAGAAATTTCAGTAAAAATAAACTGTGTCAAAGTTTATTGGCCGATTACATTACAAAAATACAAATATATCACAACAAGAATTTTGTACTCGATTCTTTATAATTTTTCAAATGTTTTAAAGTGAAGGAGTATCAAATGGCAATACCTATCCGAAAATCAGAAAATGCTTTAAAATGTATTGTCAAAGTATGAAAATATTATATCGTAAAAACTGTCAAAATATATTGGTTAATATAATAGGAACATAATACCATCTTTTGCAGTTAAATCTAGATTCTATTAAATGTAGTTAAAAGTTAAAATTTTGAAAACCAAGATGAACAGCTAGCAGTTGCCGATTTCTGCTTACTGTAAATGGTTAGTTAGTTATTGGAACGACTTTATATCACATGTAGGAAGTTTGTGAGAATACTCCAATGCTATCATGAAAGAAACAACTATATAGAATGGAAGAGTGCGAATTCTCCCCGTTTACTTCCTAAGATATAAGTTAAGTGAAAATTGGAGATGCTTTTTTCAGAGGTTACTCATGTCAGTTGCCATGAAATTTCACTCTTCATCTAACCGCCTCGGTGGTGTAATGGTTAGCGTGCTCACCACAAGCGCGGGGGGGTCTTGGGTTCGATCTCTGGTCGACATTAAAATGGGTATTTTCTGCTTCTCCGCTAAGAATGTAGCAATTAAGGAGTAAGAGCAAAGACTGGTCGCCTCGGAGACAGAATGTGTCTGAGCGGGGTGACATATGTGTTCCTGTAGACGGTCACCTTAGGGACTCAAGAGTGTCACTCTAGTACAAAGCAGGATTATATATATATCCATGTTGTCATCTTGAATATGGTTGAAAAAGTTAAGCATTCATCCATCCATCCATCATTCTTCATCTGTATTCTGCTGTATTTATCCCTAAAATGTAGATTAGGGAATAGTTCTACAGTGAGTTGAAAGTGTTTCCACAACCGTTTATAGGTTCTTTTGTTACTCACGTGTTCTTGGATATATAAACATTATCTTTGTATCCAGAATTCGTTAATATTTATTATAGTTTTTTTTCTGAAATTTGAAATAACAAAGTTAATAAAAAAATAATAACTTGTCATGATGTATTTATATGTAGTTCACTTGAAACAAGCACTTGAAGTAGTGAATTGATTTCAAAGTGACAGACTTCGTAATTTGTTCGAAGTACGTGGTTTCATTATCCCACGTAATGATTATATTTGTATTTTGTAATGTAATATAGTTTAAAATACTACGTAGTTGTTATTTGTAGAACAGCATTAATGTAATTGTTTCTATAAAATTACATCGGTATATTTGAAACGTATAAATGTGGTTAGAGTGAACGATGAACAAAACGAGTTTAGGTACATGTTCTTGTAAATGCTCAAACGTTTTTATTGCCCGATTATGGCGAAAAAATTTTATCAGTAATTGTAATATGAAAAATGTGTGAATTTTGTACTAACCAGGACTACAGAATTCGTAAATATATCTGAACCTCTTTTCACTAATTGTGCCCCCCTACTCACCGTTTGTTTCTGCATTCTTATGAAGCTGAATTTATACAAAACCTTCTAAAAGATAAAAAGAAGAAACATTTCGCTAAATTCTTCAATTTTACGTTCCGATATATTGATGATGTTCTTTCACTCAATAACCCATATTTCAGCGAGTATTTACATCTCTAACTCCCATTCATCTAGACATTAAAGACACTATGGAAACTAAAAAGTCAGCTTCATATTTAGATCTGTTTCTCAAAATTGACAAAGATGGACGACTGAAAACTAGCATCCATGACAAACGTGAGGATTTCGATTTTCCTATCGTGAACTTCCCATTTCTGAGTAGTAACATACCATCTGCCCCTGCACACGGCGTATATGTATCTCAGTTTTTACAATATGCTAGAGCATCCTCTTAGTATGAGGATTTCACTAACAGAAATGTACTATTAACCAAAAAACTACTTCTTCAAGGATATGAGGAAGAACGATTGAAATCAACCTTCCGCAAGTTCTATGGCCGCCATCACTAGTTGGTTGACCATTATGATGTAACAATATCGCAAATTGCTACACACTTGTTTACATTTTAGAAGATTTAGCGTTTCGTCGTTTTTCTTACCTACCAGATTAGACTTGGACATAATTTTTCGCATGTAGGGTGATGGATGCATAGCATGAGACGCTTACCCTATCGACGCACCCGATGTCACTCCTTATGGAGTTCATGCGATCACGTCCAATTTGTTTCTCGACATTGTATATTCCTAAGGATTTTATGAGTC
>JAOXYJ010227829.1:0-10211 GCA_028566555.1 Lithophaga nigra
ATTCGGTGTAATTAAACAGATATATCATGGATGTCGGGATATT
Organism: Lithophaga nigra; assembly: GCA_028566555.1. NCBI lineage: Eukaryota > Metazoa > Mollusca > Bivalvia > Mytilida > Mytilidae > Lithophaga > Lithophaga nigra. The sequence continues at coordinate 44 of JAOXYJ010227829.1, forward strand.
TGCAAAAAATATAAGTCTTCGGTCTAAATTTCCCTCGCCTTTCAGGCTTGGGAGAATTTAACGCCCCGCGACTTGTATTTTTCGCAAATACCCCTCCTGTCCATGATATATCTGTTTATAATCATTCATTCAATATCTCAGTATTTTCTAGCAGAAGTCTTCAACAGATGGGCCAGTCAGAAATAGCATAACTGTACAAACAAAATAATGAAATAGAGCAAGGAAAACTAGAAAAAAGCCAAACTCTCTACCGGGACATCTTTTCTTTAATGAATCAATTATGGTTCAAATATTAGTAAGTGAATATTAAAAATACTGATGCTATGAATAACAATACCATCTTTGAAAAAATACATGAAATGCATTTAACAAAATGGTTGTCTTACTTTTCAATTTTAATCCCATTAAAAAGCTTGGCTTATTTGAAACAGAAACATGAAACATTTAACATTCTTGTTATACCTGTGCAATGTACATTTTAGGGTTTTTACTACGGTCATTAGCTAATTTGGCCAAAACATATTGGCCGACACTGAAAACAATACATCAGAGAACTTATGCATCTTAAGACACTGCTTTTCTTGAAAGATGTAGACTCTTTTTACTATTTTTCAAAGGATAATATTAGAATACTGAGCTGGTAAATAAATTCAATACTGACAGTGTATAGAAACTGATTAAATGATATGGATAAATATATCTCTTATTTGTTGATTAATCAGTGCTTTTTTATGTAGCAATTATTTGTGAATATCTAATATTTAGAGCAGTAAATATAAATTAAATTAAAATATGTATTACCTGATTTCAACTGAGTCCTTAAAAAGGTTGTTCATCATTCCATCTGAAAAAAAAAAACAATAAGAATATCAATTCATAAACTGCAAAATCTTTTTCTTCATAAATTAAAATGAATATTGCTAAAAGCCTTTGGTCTTTTTAATTTTTTAAATCCTGGATGATACTTTTAAAGAATATGATTTAATCTTTCTATATCTTATCTCATAAGTCAAAATAAGTATTATAATGCGATTATTCAAACAGCACCTACCAAGACTAATATCAAAAGCTGATGGTGACCTACAGGTACCACCAATCTCTTCCATTACCACATCTGGATCTGCAAATAAAATTAATTGATAACTAGAGGCTCAGCTGAGCCTGCATCGCTCACCTGGTTCCCTGTGCATCCCTGGACGACAAGAGCTCCAATCCCATGTACATTAATTTGTTTAAAATTGACTTTTCATATCTTACTGTTGCTTTTTGCAAAACATGACTTCATGTCCTACTGATGTGTCAGACAAATCATGACTGCCTTGCTACTGCTGGTTCTTCAGAAGAAGATTTTCAAAGCTTTTCCCCATAGAAACCCATACTAAAACTTTGGACCCCAAGTGCTCGGACCCCATGGACCCGTGGACCACCATTTGAACAAACTTGAATCCCCACCTATCAAGGATGTTTCTGACAAATCATGACTGCCTTGCTACTGCTGGTTCTTTAGAAGAAGATTTTTAAAGCTTTTCCCCATAGAAGCCCATATTAAAACTTTGGACCCCAAGTGCTCGGACCCCATGGACCCGTGGACCACCATTTGAACAAATTTGAATCCCCACCTACCAAGGACCATCCATACCAAGTTTGGTCCGGATTGGCCCAGTGGTTTCAGAGGAGAAGATTAAAATATGAATTGTGGACGGACGACGGACGCTGACCCATGACAAAAGCTCACTTGGTCCTTCGGACCAGGTGAGCTAAAAATACAATATGAAACATACATGTATAACCATAACTGATAATACTTTTTTATAATAATGTCTTGCATGGAAAACATGAAATATAACAAATTAAAAAAACTGACATTTCAGATAATAATGTTCAAGTTCCAGGCAAAACATCAAATTATTCTATTAAGGCAATAACAGATACCTTTGACAAAAAGTACATATTTTTCAAGATAATAATGCAAAAAGTTTAAGTAGGGAGGTGAAATTATTCTTAAGCTTACCAATGCTCAAACCACTAATGTCAAGATCATCCGGAGAGGCATTCACTGAGGCAGCAACAACAGGGCCAGAAAATACTTTGGCAGGTGCATCCAGACCAGCATTCTGCGGGACAACTTAAAACAAACAAAACAACATAACATACTATCTCACACAGTACATAAAGCATGAAACTATCCCTACCTTCTAAAGACAGTCAAGATACATTGTATTTTAAACAAAATTACCAATGTATCAAAATAAAATTACTGTCATTTTTTCTGTTTATTTGGGCAACATGTTATGACATGGAAATCGAAATTGGAGCATTGACTAACTCTTTTTACCTTGGGAATCAACCTCACTGGCAACAGAAAATGCAGGCACATCAGGTCCAGTATGAATTTGGGTAGGAACCATCAGGTCTTTACTATTTTCAGAAGCAGCAACAATAGGACCAGTATTCACTTTGGCAGGTGCATCCAGACCAGCATTATCTGGGGCAACTGTAAAACAAAAAACATAACATACAAGTTTATATACACAGTACATGCAGCACAAAACTATCCATACTTTCTAAAGAAACATGTCGTCAAGATTTCAGATATTTGTAACAAAATTACCAATGTTACCCCAGTATACGACAAAATTGAATTATAATACATCATAATCACAAAATTAAAATAAGACTAGCAAGAGCTGTATTAATACACTATAACATATGTCTACCCTTCCAACCTTCAGGTAAAATGTCAAGGGCAAAGGTCATAAAATATGGTATGGGACATATCGTCTTATGATCATATATCCAAATATCAAAGCCCTAGGCCAAAAGACAAAAAAGTTATAGCACGGACAAACTTTTGTATGCGAAGAAAAAGAATACACACTAAAACAATATGTTTCCTTTCCGGGACTGGGAGACATATTAATCAATTTTTTCTTGTAATTTGCTGATGTGTAATGAAATTTAAATCAAAGTTGGAGCTTTTTACCTTTGGATTTAACCTCACTGACAACAACAGGATCATCATTTGCTTGGGCAGCAACAACAGGACCATCATTCCATTGGGCAGCACCAACAGGATCATCATTTGCCTGGGCAGCAACAAGAAGATCATCATGTGCTTGGGCAGCAACAACAGGATCATCATTTGCCTGGGCAGCAACAACAGGATCATCATGTGCTTGGGCAGCAACAACAGGATCATCATTTGCCTGGACAACAACAACAGGATCATCATTTGCTTGGGCAACAACAACAGGATCATCATTTGCTTGGGCAACAACAACAGGATCATCATGTGCTTGGGCAGCAACAACAGGATCATCATTTGCTTGGGCAACAATAACAGGATCATCATTCGCTACAGCTAGAACTTCATGGTCATTATTCACTGGAGGAACTGTAAAAATAAAATTATTCACATCACAACGCTTCATTGGTAATTGAATTCATTGTTGTTCCCAAGATCAAATATTCAAATGAATAATTCAATTAATATACTTTATATTTGTTGTATTACAAGGAAACAGCAACCAAACGAAGGAGTGAAAAACAGCCCAAAGCATTATTGTTTGGATAGAATGGAATTGTTACACATTGTAAATCATGTCTTAAAGTTCATAAATGGAATTTATTATTGAAACTTAAGTGCATACTTGTATACATTTTGTGAACGTACATGAAATAAGGTTACATATAGCATGTATAATACTGCTACTTATGTGTTTCAAATAAGTTTTACCAACTTCACATCATACGATAGATACAATCCAAAATGATTGGTAAGAGCATACTAATGAGTCTCTCAGATGAAATATACTCTAGTTAGTAAACTGCCTGGAACTTTGATGCATTTCCATAACAGGGTAGGATACTCGCTCCAAATTGTTGCCAGCCCTGAATTCAAAATTTCAAAAATTTTGCTGTATGACTATACAAATTTTTGAAAATATTAGCCTGCCCTGCCAAAAATTAGCCTGCCTTGCGCAGGCGAACAGGCTAGTATTTCCGACTTAGTATTTGTTGCTGTAAAACCTGGTTTAACCCACCATTTTCATTTGAAAATGCCTGTACCAAGTCAGGAGTATGACGGCTTTCTGTCAATCATTCTGTGAATTTCTCGATCTTGTCAGTCCTATCGATTTTGCACTTTTGGACATTTCCATTGGAGTTCAGTATTTTGTTATTACTTCTATTTAATAATAAAGTAATGTTTTCTTATTTACCTGATCTTCTTTTAATTTTCAAGTTGAACACCTTCCATTTCCCAACTAGAGCTTCATTCTGAGTTTCCTTCCTGTCTAATGCATGGTTCACAAAAGCAAGACCTCTCTCTTGTTGTGACAATGTAGGGTTGAACACCTCTGAACTGATGTGTTAATCTTGTCTGTTGGATTGCCTTTGTATCTTTAATCCTTTGCTGATCTCTCCAGATTGTTCCTTCTGGGACATAAAAAAAGGTTCGCATACTGTGAGTATGCACAGTCTCGCCTTGGTTTGGTTTAGGACGAGAAAGCTGTTCTTTGGCATATGTATAAAATTCCTCTGCATTTGTGATGACATGTCCTTTTTTAACTGCTAGAGCAACTGACCGTTTTACAACTCCCACTTCCCCATCACATGGACCTTTTCCGTGACGACTTCCAAAGTAGTGTTTTTCAGTGTCAATGCCAGAATCTTCCTCAGCCATTGATAGATCCACAAAATTTGCCTTGGATTTATACTGAGTCGGTGCACCATCGGAGTACTGAATTTCTTTTGTGATATGCAGTCCCTTTCTAAGCAAATGATCATTAGCTAGCTGGATAAAATGCTTAACTGCATGATAATCATGTTTGTGGTCGTTGCTAAGAAATACTAGTGATTCGTGCACTACATCATTACATCCTTCAAACTGGCAATGGTAATATGCAACAATTGGATGTAGTGTTACCTGAGTATAATGCCAATGTGCACCTTGTGCCTCATCCTGTTGGTGACAGGCATAATTTTCGCCAAAATCCAAGCATAAAAGCACCCAGTTCTCAGGCAAATTACTTTTCATTTCTTCAAATCTCTCTGACTGCCACTTGGCATTAAAAAGATGCTTAGAAAAGGGTTTCAGACTATTCTTCAGCTCACTGATCAACTGCTCTATTGATCCATTTTTCACTACAAGTGACATGAACTTCTTCTGTGTATTCTGATCTTCTACTTGTTCCCATCTTTTCCAAGAAACATTGCAACCTAAAAAGGCATTTAGATTTTCCAGCTTCTGATCAATTAACTGCACGCCACAATCATCACAATTTCTATCCAAACATTTTTTCTGGTAATTTCCATTGATTTTCTCGCATAGTGTTGATCTAGATATATCGTACTTGTCTGTTGCTGGACTTGCTATCCCCTTTGATCCACTGAATCTTCCTAAAGCTTTAACCATAAAGTCCATGTTAACGCAGTATTCGCATAAACATTGATAATGCTTCTGCTTTATTGAAGGCAGAACATTAGCAGGTCTAAGTTTGACAAACTTGCTAAATGATATTTTGCTGTCTGCATTTTTATGTTTAAATGCTTGATATGACTGTTCTAAGGATGCTTCTAGCACTTTCTTAGGCTCCTTTGTCTTAGCATTTACAAGACGCTGTATTGGCAATTCTCTCGAATTTTCTGAGCTTTGGTAAAAATCTGTTACCCTTTTTACCTCATCTTCTGTTAGAGCATCGCTTCTTCTTTTTCTCTTAGTGTTTTCGAGTTCATCCTTGCTCATATTACAAAGTCTCTTACTTAGGTTCAGATTTTTTTTAACCACCTTCGAAATCTTCCCTCTGACAGCTAAAGCAGCATGCAAGGATCTACGTAGTTTATTATCTTTTTCATTTCTACGAAGACGCAATTCAGCAATTTTATCTCTGATGGCAGCAGTTGTCTCAACTCCTCGTTTTCGCTTCAGTGCCTCTTTCTTTTTGGGTGAACAACGGTTTTCAATATGTGTATAAACTTCTGCAAACTTTTGTGGGTTTTTGGGGAAAACACGTAAACATCTACTTATTGCTTTCCTTTTGGCTGCATCTGTGTTGTATGTCATACTTGTGGATTCTAAATCTGTTACATTCTGTTGCCCTTGTCCAGAGCTACTTTTTGTCGCCGAGGCATTTTCCAATTTGTTTTCTTTTAATTTCTTCTTTTCATGGTATATTTTTCTTCTCTTTTCATTTATTCTCCTCTTTTTCTGTGCAGACATGTTAGCTCTTTGTGTCCTTTTATCTTCTCGCCATACTTGTCTTTGCTTTTCTATTCCTGCCCTTGTTCTTTTGTTGTTTTGGTTAGTCTGGTTAGTTTCTCCATTTCTGCGTTTCCTGTCTCTGTAATTTTGTTGCCTAATTCTGCTTTTTTCCCGCTGATCTGCTTTTTGCTCTTCTGTGAGGTTTAACCTATACTGCTGTGACCTTATATTTTCTAATGCACGGAAGGCCTTATACTTCTCTTTGTCTTCTTTTAGTCGTGCTCTCCACTCGCGGGCACTTGCATTTCTTTTCTCTCTTTGAGTGAGCCAAGGTTTTTCGGGTCTTTTTTCTTCTAGCTGAAAATAAAATATTTACTATTCATTTTTTGGTCAAATTTCCATCACTGCAATAGGTACATGTACATGTATTAACAAATCCTGCAAAGTGTCATCATACCTACCGGTGCACCTGGTCTGTGCTACTAGTCAGCATTCAAGCTTATTGTTTCACAGGGCGGTCAAGTACCCTTTTCAGGATTAGCTCCCTGCCCTTTTGAAATCCTAGCTGGAACACTGCCAGTGGAGTCAAAGTTGTTACTGATTTTAGTTTCTGTGTTTGTTCTTTTACACTGTTAATGTGTTATGCTAATTGTCATTTGCTGCTAATAATCCAACTGAATTAGATGGTGTGTCAATGAGACAAAAGATGTCCCAATCATTATTCATACTGATTCAAATGCAAAATTTAATCGGAATTGTTCATGCATAAAATGCAGGTCAAAGTGACATTATAGACAGTGGACCTTATTAAACTACTTAATATCAATGCTGTACCATATCTAGTACCTGAGAAATGGACCTTGATACAAAAAAAATATCTATAAGCATTCATACAAATGTACATATCGCATAAATTTTTAGTCTCTGTTACATACATAACAACATTCAGTATTGATCATACCAGTAACAATAAATCGGTTATATTTCAATTTAAAGTTACTGACGTCTGAAGTTTTGAAGTCTAACAATAATTCATGGAAGAATTCTTAGCAAAAAGTGTTATCTTATTTTTATTTTGTGTTCGTGACAAGGACACCAAAACCTTCTTACCTGAATGAAAAAAAGACAGCAACTAACTTCTTAACCCTGATAAAGTGCAAAATTTGTCAAATTACAACATATTTTTTCTTTTACATTTGTGATTTCTATTTTAGAAGTGTAAAATATCAGTCTTTATAACATAACTTGCATTCTATAATGTATGTAAGAAAGACACAATTTTTGTTGGTGTCTTGAGATTCATGTAATGAACAAATCAAAATTTCTACTAAATTTCTTATACAGTATTCTATTTGATTAGAATATCTATTTGCACAATGTACATGTGAATACTTACCACCACAATGCCCCATTAATGTTACCTTAATATGAATATCATGAGAACAACATGTATGTAACAAGGACAGTAAAATCAAGTGTCTCATGTCACAAACATAAGAATAAATGTAATTTTCACTAATTAAATTGCTATTAGTTAATAATATGTCAAAATAATATACATAAAAAACTCTCATTTGAAATATCCTGATAACTTGGGATTGGGAACTAATTTCATACGTCATAAAATATTCCTTTTATGCACAGAAAAAAGACACCAAAAAAGTCCCAAAGTAATTGTCTCATGTCACAAACATAACCTTCACACAAATATTACATGTATGTATTTAACTGGATAATGTATGTGTCAGATTATTGAAAAATAAAACATATATAAAAACTTTGAAAAACATAACAAATTCTCATTATTTCATACAGATTTATATAATGATTTTCAAATATTCCTTATATGCACAAAGAAAAGACACCAAACAAAGCCTAAAGCAAGATGTCCCTGTTATGAACATGAAACAATATTTATAAATTATGAATTTAACTTTTTTTACAAGTTATTGAACACAAAAACTAAATCAAAATAGATATTGGTTCTTTAAAAGTGAAATTTCCTTAGGATTGCACCTAGATTCATGCTATTTTTGCAAATATTTGCATGCTAGTGACTAAGACACAACAATTTTGTGTCTTGGTTATGTGCATGTGCACAAAAAAAAATAAAATAAAATTAAACTCAATTTATAATTCAGATCTGTGCCACTATGATATATTTTTTTTATACGAATAGAAAAATATCCTCAAATAAACTGTTATTTATAAAGGTTTCATAACATGGAAATATTTCACCATGTTCGTTAGTTGAGACACAATACATTGATAAAAATAGCGTGTCTACCTTACGAACGAGACCAGGAAGAGAATTCTGATGCATCCGATCAGGCTTAATGCACAAAAAGTAGTTGTATAATTTATATGTTACGAAAATCAACGGAAACTTCACACTAATTTACTGTATTCCAACATACTAATGTTCTTGTTCACAAACGTAACAAAGACGCAACAAAAGAGAGAAATAGTTAATGTCCTTGTTACGAACGAGACCTGAAAAGTGAAAGTTGAATCACAAATGCCGAAAACTATTCCCAGTCAGATAATTTAAGAACTTACCATCGTTCTAAGTAAACATTTAGAAAAAAACTTCAAGATTTTATCAAGTTTTTAAAAACTATGTCTGCTTTGGCTACATGCGTTACAAGGACACTGGAGTAAAAAATCCTCTCGTGTAGTTTTTGTAGTTCCAAACTTTGAGACGACAGCAGCAATGGGTTTATTTATGGTAAATACGATCTTTCATGTCTGTAGCATAAATTGTTGCATGAGAGAAATAAATAAATCCAATATATCCTTAATAAATATATGTTTTAACAAGGCTTACCGTGTTATTATGCGCGTGTCTTGGCCTCAAAACCCTGGACACGGCGTGTTCCTCCATTGCCCTTCAAACGAAAATGTCTGACGTCACGGAGACTTGGCTATAATTGGAAACCACATGACTGGGGAAAACTGTAGATCACATGATCAACGCCTTAAAAATATCTGGGGTCTACCTAATGACCGGTTGCAACGCGCGTAATAAATGGACACAACGTACCGATCAAAACTTCAATATTATATTTGCTCAATATGATAGTCAGATTCTCCAAGTGGTGTGGAAATTTTCTTATATTGAGACAACTCAAATATAATAGGAGCACTAGAATCAAAATACAATGATTATCATAACATGTATGCCACATCGCAAATTGCTTTCAAATAAGACACCAATGGTAACGCGCATAACATGAAAAACACTTAAATTTTCCAATAAAATTAAGTCATTCATTTCATTCATACCAGAAAGTTTAGATGAATGGACATCTTTGTTGTTTGAAGGAGTCAATATATTTCATTTCCTGTTAAGAACAGAAGTCTCAAATGCAAACAAATATAGAGGGGAAAATTTGTCACAAAATTCACCATTGAATTGAGCATTATTGCAATATTTGTCATTTGATAAAAATCGCATACCACAAAACTTGGCAATGAAATTATGCAAGGTATTGCTCAACAACGTCCTTTCAATGAATTAAAACAAACATTCTTCAAATATGCATAAAATGATGTTTATTTTATAATTTTTCTCCACATATGCTCTATTTTCCCACCACTGTAGACTTACTTAACATTTAGAGTAAAGGTGGATAATAAGTTATTTCTCTTCGTATTTTATTTTATATGCATAGTTGATTGTATTATTGTAAGTACCTTTATGCACTATTATTTTTGTATGATTAATAAAAATTCTGATTTGAAACCTGTTCCAAAGTTGTTGTTCTGATACGAAATATCACTTAGACTATGTGACGATAAAAATAATATACCCATTATCAATAATAGCTAAAACTAGTTACATGTACATAGTACGCAATCGAAACAGACAGCACAAAAGTTTATATATTTGGAATTTTTCGGAGAAAATTACAGTATAAATCCATAGCTTCTCATTTAATTTGTATAAAAAAGACAATTTTTTTT
>JAOXYJ010227940.1:0-10210 GCA_028566555.1 Lithophaga nigra
TAAACCGAGATCTCGAATTACTAAACCGAGATCACGGATTAGTAAACCGAGATCTCGAATTATTTTTTCATTTTTTTTAACATTGAATACGTCCCTTTATGGCTTTCGTACATTTCACTATAGGAAGGTAACCTCATCTACATCTATTTCAGTGCACAGGACTGTTGGAAAACCGAGAGACGAAGTTAACTTTTGAAATTATTAACCAGTATATTTCAAACAGTTTTGTGGGGAACGACGTGCACTCAAAAACCTTGACTTTAGATGATGCGTAGAGTTTTAATATAAAAGTTACAAAAGCAGACCAAGCCACTGGTCTGCATCATTTATTTCAACCTTCTTTTTGTTATTATTAATTTTTAAAATCTTCTTTCTGCTAGTTTGAAATTTAGCAGTTAAATAACTTGCTACCACCGATATCAAAAGAGCCACCTTACTTCGGCAAAAGTAAATGCTATTTCATTCCTTTCCAGAGACTATTTCACTTCACCGACTGTCATTCTGTATACAATGTGGGCTAATTTGTAATTTTCACTTATTATGAAACTGTAAAATGTGTTCCGTAATTTTTTTGCAATATTGATGTTCTGGAATTGACCGTGTGTACAGGTACAATTATCTCCATTCATGTTGCACTCACATACTATATACACTGTATCGTTAATAATGTAGAACGGCAGTTCATCTTCTCAACGAAACTAATGTTACTGATGTACGTGTAATTGACATGCATGCACATGTAATGCTTATGAATGTATAAGTAGCACGTGTCAAAGCAATAACGAAATCCACAGGCACCTGTCTCTATTAATATGGAGGTGGCTGCGATGAAATCGCTCAGATTTAGAACATATGTATAACCATAAAAAGTATTAAAACCGTCAACTCCAGTTCACGAAATACTGATCAGTGATGAAGTAGTGTGTTTTAAATAAGTTTTAAAATAAAATTGTAATTATTATTTTAACAATTATCATTGTTCGTTTTGTAACAAATAACGGCAGTTATTTAACCAAGAGAACAGAAATCATACTTACAAAAGACATGCCAAAAGGTTGGAAGTTATTAAAAACGTGCAAATCTCTTAACAAATTAGGTTATGAAATGCTGTACAAAATGTATCGTACAGAATATATATGAATATATTAATACTTTTTAGCTTGCTTATTCCGTAACATTAGCTACATTAAACATACAAATATATACACCGGTAATATACACATGTAGCTCCGATGCAGCATAAAAAAATCCTATTTAAAAGTTTAAATGGGAATTTAAATTCATAAAAGAATTCCAAACTATTCAAAATGTACTTATTTTTCTACCAAAATAATCAATAATGTCCGAAAAGCGGAAGATCAAAAATAGTAAATGAATCTTATTTTGATGATTATAATGATAATAAATTCAAAAATTTGTACAAATGTGTATGTATGGCAAAATACAATGTACATGTAATAATAATCTATGCGCATTTCGACAAACAATGTCTCGTCGGTTGCGCTCGAGGTTGAAAAACATGGAAAACCAAAACAACATCCAAAAGGTTGTAGAGCAGAAATAAATGCCAAAACGACCAAAAAGTTAAAGCGAAATACAAGCTAAGGACAGAGGTATGCATGAGCTAGATGCTCCTTAGTTTCCAACAATTTTATATATTTTAAAAGTGCTTATATCAATTTCATGCCAGTACCGAAATATTAGCAACTGGGCTGATGGTACCCTCGGAGATCTAAGATTCACCAACAGTGGTATCCACCGAATGAATAATAATCTATGATACCAAATTTAGTGCACAATGTTCGCATTTCGACAAAAAATGTCTCATCAATTGTGCTTGAGGTTTAAAAAATGGAAAACCAAAACAACATCCAAAAGGGTGTAGAGCAGAAAAAAAATGCCAAAACGACCAAAAAGTTAAAGCCAAAAACTTATTTGTTAGAGATTAGTGCACTTTAGGAGGACGTAATGCTTGGAAAACTCGTCAGATTGTTTTTGTGGGATTGTCGAAAGTCTCCTCTGAATAGATACGTTTTCTGTCCGTCAACAAAGTGCAAAAGCACAGCTAAAATTCTATTGTTCTCTGGCTGATTAAGTAACAATTCGCCTTTTTCAAGTGTTCTTAAAAACACGGCAAGACAAAAGAGAACTTTTCGTTCCTTTATATATAAAAGAGTGAAATTTCATTCTTAGTGATACTTCTAGACGTTTGTACCTTTTATTAAATATTGACCCAGACAAGTCTGCATTCTAGTCTGGCAGCTGTGTTGCTGTGTTGATTTTTGGACACATCAGTAAACCCGTGAAAACGGATATTTGCTATCGTATATTTTTAAATATAATACAATCATTGCCATTCTTATGCAATGGGTTAAAGCGCTGAAGATTTAAAAATGCATCGTTACGTTCAGACATTAGATTGTGGATGTAATGCAATTTGACTTCCAATCAGATTCAAACTTAGATTTACGTCTTTGATGTCGCCCAATCCGAACTAGAATAACATATAACTTTCTTGAAATACAAATACATTTTTTTCTGAATATATGATTAATTAATTACAATTTTTACTCATGATTAGATTATTGGAGTATTGCAGAAACCATCCTTTTAGGAATATCTGGAGGAATAGACACGGAGGGTACGTATCTGTTCAAACATTGAATGTAAAAAAAATATATATATGTAAGACTCAAATCTATGTCCGGTTTCGAATCGACGTCCATTTCTAAAATCCAAGTCCGATTGAACGTCATTATAGTTTAATATCTATGTCTAGTTTTGTTCGGTCCCAAATCGACGTCCATTTTTCAAATTCAAGTCCAATTTGACGTCATCAAATGTTCAGATCTATGTCCAATTTGGCCCGGTCTCAAATCGAGTCTAACATATATATAACTACTGTCAAATTTCTTTTACTCCAGATCTCATAAATAGTTTACATACAAGTCATATAAAATATGAAATAAATGTCTCCATTACCTCAATGTTAGTGCGTGCCAGTCAAAACGAGTTCAGTCTTAGTATATAGCAAATATGATATACTATATACAAATATAATAATAATAGAATACCTAAGAAACAAGTTAAAATATTGCCAACACAAAACAGACAAACTACAAAAAGGACAAGACTACAGAAAAAAGTTAACAGAAGACAAAGAAAACACGAATAAGATGACGCAAAAACCAAAGCACTTACAATGTGAACCCCCAAAAAACCGGGGGTGACATAGGTACTCTAGAAGGGAAAGCATGTCCTTCTCCGTCGACGGCACCCATCACTTTGTAAACAAATTGAATTAACTTGGTAATTTAATTCATTCGGATAGCACAAGAGTGGAAATCAAAATAATAAGGTGCTTGCAAAACTTGTATTTGGTGTAAAAATACATAAAATAGAGATTTTAATTTATATGCTTGTTGTTCAAAGCCAAAGTCAGAAAGAAAGACAGACAAAATAATAAAATAAATAAATAAATAAATAATATACAGAAATTGAAAAATTTGTAATTTGTTTATTATCAAATTATTATTAATTTGGGTGGAAAGGTCTGCTTCCTATATGGCCTATGACTGATAAAGAAAAAAACTGAATATATATATATATATATATATACCGGCCAGGTTTGCAATAGTAGGTTGAGTTGTTTGAGGTTCACTTTCAGTATTTTTCAGATACAGTACAGCTCACGCAAATTTTAATTTCTCCTTGCATCCGGATGGAGGTGGAGATCGAGTGTAGGAAATTTCACCCACCTAAGCTACACCCATCCGGGAGTATTTGCGGAGTCCCATCCGTGTAGTGCTGACGGCGAATACTAGCATCTACACTCGTAAACCTTCGGAGATTACACCCATTTTAAGTCCTAGCTCGTTAAAAGTAACATAATAGAAGAATTCACCCAATAAAGAAATAGTGTATCTTTACAACAACGTTCAATTTCATGTAAATAAACGTCCCACTGAAATATTTTACATCCATCAGCAAATCGTTTGCAACCACTTATTGAGTTAAATGACACAACATGGGGAAAATATTGCTCCGATGTTGAGCAACACGCATAGTTTTAAATAAAATCTGTGCGAGTGAAAACAGGTCACTATTGCGGGCCAGTTAGTATATATGTACACCTGACATAGGCGGATTTAGAGGGGGGTCCGGGGCCCCTTTTTAGGAGAAAAAAAATTTTAGTACATTTTTCAGATTTTTGACGGCTGCCCCCCCCCCCCCCGTCAAACTTTTTCGGCGAGCCCTCTTTTAAAAATCCTGGATCCACCACTGCCGTGTACCGGGTCATATCCGTAAATCGATTTGTACAGTCATACAGTACGTGCCGAGTTAAGTGTAATATCTGGAATCCGTTATCTGATTATTCAAGATTTTAGTATATACGGTTGTGAGCTCAGACTCGGACACCTAAGATTTTTCTGTTGTTCAACACGATGCACCTGAACGAAAATCGAAGTGTGGACGCCGGATACAAGCTTCTTTGATTTAAAGAACAAAAATATTCAATAATGGTTTCGAGTCCACTTCCTTATTTCTGACGAGGTTTTTCGGAAAATGGTACTGAAAGCATACCTGAACTAATATAAAAAAATACTTGAACTTATATAAAAATCAAAAAGAAAAAACTCCCACAAATTTTTCATATTTCAGTAATATTACTGCAGTCCTATGATCAATAATACAACTGTTCTTGTTGTTGTTTTCTTTCTCCATATTCCCAAATTACACTTCAGTTTTATTCTTTAACAGCCATATCTCTTCTCTATGCTTCACGTCCAAGAAAGGTATCTACTGGCTAAAAACTATCTCAGTCTTAGTTCACTAGTGAGAGGTGGCATGGGATTTTGAAGTAATCACCTAATCAGAAATATTTTACCGAGATAATCATAAGTAATCAAAAATATAAAATCCATGCTTGGTAATCATATGATCATTTAAAAAAGCCTGGTAATCACATAGTCGAAAACACCATGCCACATCTCACAAGTTGTAACGATAAAAAAGAAAAGGTATTCGAATCTTTGTAGTGTTTTTTCCATGTAGGAGAAACTTACACCTTACTGAAAACCCGGAGAGGTAAGTCCTATATTGAATCTTCTCCTAAAGAATAAATATGCTTTCTATCATAGGCAAAGTATCTAACAATTCTGGATTTCCAGAATTTTCCAGAATCTGCAATTCTGGAAAATACTGGAAGATTTTACAATTGCATATACAATTCTGGTATTCCAGTATTTACCAGAATCTTCCAGTATCTGTAATTCTGGAAGATTCTGATAACAATTCTGGAACATGATTGTTATACCGGAATTGTACAATTCTGGTAATACCAGAATTTCGGTCATGTTCTTCACTTTATCCATTTACAGTCCCAAAATTCCGAATTTTGAGGTGAAATTACGGAAAAACAAGCATGGTTGTCCTCATTTTTTAAATTGTAAAATGAGCACGCATTCAGGAAAATCTTTTCAATTGTCATTCGGTAACGTGTGACCTTGAGGAGAAATGCAGTTAATTTTTTGATTGTCCTATGCAAATATACGTTATAAATATTTCTCAACAGGAGAGAAACGTACCGATTTGTGAACAACATGTCTCCGAAAGGACATGAATACATAAATATATGTAGTAGTTTCAGTAATTTTTACGGTAGATTTATTTTGCTCTCCCAGTCCAAAGGACCGTGTGAGCTTTTGCGCCCATTGTCCTTCGTTAGCTTTTCATATTTTATCTTGTCCTCAGAAACTACTGTGCCAGACGTGGCAGGAATGTGCATTAGGAGGTATCCTATAATGACTGTTTTTCTTTCCAATTAAAAATTCATCACTGCGGCCAGGGCCAATAATACGTGTTGGTAGACGAATAGTTCAAAGAACCTGTCAGAAACTACATACATGTTCTATGGTGTGAATAATCCTTGGGTGATCCTTCATTAAAATTGAATTTTTGGTGCTGACCCAAGATGGCCGCCTACACAAGACAAAGTTTAACATGTCCCCATTGGAATACATTTGAAGCTATTTTTGGAAAGAAGTTTTACATGAATGATCATTGGAAGGTCCTTTATCAGAAGTGTTTTTGATGGCGATCAGATTTCCAACATTGCTGCTACCGTGGTATAAGTGTATTTCATATGGGGTCCGATGTTAAGACCTTCTTCTTGTGAAAGATAATATTTGAATAAAAATATATTTATGACTGATCAGTGGAAGTCCTTTACCAAAAGTATGTTTCTGGGGCAGATCAGAATTTCAAGATTGCCACCACTGTGGAACATAGTTTTAACATTGGATTCAATTGGAAAATTGGTTGAAGATTTCTTTCCTGGAAATGACTGATACATGTCCACGAATGACCATTGGAAGGTCCTCTACCAAAATTATGTTTTTTGCACGGATTTGAGTTCAATGATGGTCGCAACAGTAGATCATAGTTTTAGATTGAACCCTATGAAACATGCACTTGAGGATCACAATGAAGTCAATTAAACTGAAACTGACTTTTCATGAATTCAATGTTTGATGATTTTTACCACATTTTTTACTTTCATTGGTGATTCCAAGATGACTACCACAATAGAACATAATTTAACATAGGACACTATTTGAAACGCACTTGGAAGATCTTGAAGACGACCTAGACAGTTAATTTAAAACTTTCAAGAATGAACACTGAATAGTTCTAACAAAGTTTGTTTATCATACCAAAACTGTTCATGTTTTGTTTTTATAACATTTGGGGTTCCAAGATAGCCAGCACTCTTGAACAAAGGTTAACATGGATCCTATGGAAAATGCACTTAAAACAGCTAAGAAAATTAAACTGAATATGGGCTTGCTAATCAGAGTTCTCAGAGGCCATTTTAATTCTTATATTTGGTCAGTTATTAACCAGGTGGGCTATACAACTCCAAGTGAGCCTCTAGTTTTTATTATTTATTCATTTATTTATTTTTTGGTCGAAAGATCATCATTTTGGACCATTTTATATATATTTGGTTTTCAAAATTTTCCATGAGACGAAAAAAAATGCAGTGAACATCGTGAATAAGTGCAAGAATTGATATCAATGAACCATATATATTTTTGGTCTTTAGACCAAGTATATATTTGTTGTTTCTTATAAGAGACAATAGTCAAGTTCAGTATTTTCATTAGATTGTATTCCGACTGTATATAAATTAAAACAGTAATTGGTTGTAAGACCATTTTCCATCCTTATATTGGTCTAGAGACCAAATTTATCTCTACGTATTACAAAAAGCTGTATTTGTAAATATTTAAATAGAGGGTGATGAGTTACTTAGATTTCATTGGTCATATATATATAGACCATTACTATTTTTTTAACTTTACATCAGACGCTAGCTAATTTTATTTCAGTATTTTTCATAACCCTTTATTGTTGTCAAAATAAAATTTAAATTTAAATGTGTATCTTCTGTTGTCAAAATAAAACGATTTCCCGGGAACCACCTCAAATTGACCACGCGACAATCGCCTATAACTTTCTATGCAAATACCACTTTTTACCATCCAAAATAGAGCCGAGCTCAGAACCTGACAAGTACGCATGCCTTGTTCTTTTCTTGTTTATTCCTCCATTAGGGACGGAGCACCCTGAAATGTAAAATCTTCCAAAGTAAGAGACATTTTATTATCTGTCTCTCATGAAACAAACATTTACCTCCTTTCCTGGAAATCTACATAAGGCCAGTTAAAAAATAATGTGGTTTCTCGTCGAATTTTTTTAAAAATAAATCCGGTCGGGCGGTCGGTTATTAAGTCTTTTTAATTCTCAAAACTCATCGAGACTGAGAGAATTATTTTTAATCTATAATAAACTTTATTTGTAGCAGCAAATATCCGACGTTGTCTTCCGTATTACAAATTGTCATTACAGTGAGGATACTGTTTTAATAGAAAACATCTGCATTGATTTAGAGATTTGTGTCTTTGTTACCTTCACAGAACAAAAGAAAAAAATTGAAGACAAAACGTACAGTATGTGCAGTGGGGTCGTACATGTTAATGTGTCGAGGATTTCTCATTAAATATTTTGATTTTAAACGAAAATCATAGACTGGTGGCTTCTTGATTGTTAGAAATTTTTATTACTTTTTTAACGTTTATTATTTCTGAAAGTGACATACTGAGGTACTGCGATAGAAGAATTTTTCAATTAAAAACGGACGAATCTAAATCTCTTTTTATTATGAAAAGATAGGGGAAAGGCGTCAGTCAAAAGTATATTGAGATTCTGATTCAAATTTACTATCTTCTTTTCTTAAAATCATTTAACATGTTTAATGAATCCTTAAGTCAAACGTGTCGATTTGCCCTATATGTATGGGTATTAAATCCATAATTGACTGTCTACTGTACTGTTGGGGGTAAACCAACAACGTTTCATTACTGATTGATTGAGAAGGGTTTTACGGTTCACTTCTACTGTACTCCTTCCTCTGCAAAGAACGAAATATGATATTCTCTCAAGTAGTTCTTAGTTTGTGTCGTCCGAATAAAAAACCTGATCACTTCCTTCATTTAAAAAGATAGAGAAGTCCTAGCCGGGCAGTACTTAAGGGTGGGCGGCGATGAGAAACAACGATAAGTTGCCTATAACTCTTGTACAATTTTGTGTATCATATTGTTTTTATTCAATTTTTTCTAACATCTTAAAAGAACCTTTTAATGATAGGCGTCCGAAAGCGTAATCAACAACCAGGTTGTCTATTTAATATCGTTTTCTGAACAGTCATGATGTTAATCAATACTAACATACCGCCAATTCTGAATATATCCTGTAACTGTATCGATATCATAAATAACACAATAACATAAACTGCGGTCAAATACAACAAGGTACATAACTCTGTCAGTTATGCAATAATTTTTAAACTAGGAGTTATGCCGCTTATTTTGTTTGTCGATCAAGACTGGGAAGTATTCATGTATTGTCCGTATATCATCTAACAATTAAAAATTCTTTAAAAAAATCGAGTTTTAAAATTTTGATATTTTAATTCAAACATCTAAATTTTCGAAAAGTTAAAACAGTTTGAATAATAAAAACTTTAGATTTTTAATAAAAACTTCAATATATCTAAATATTAAAATTTACAAAAACGGATTTCTTTTTATTATTTTGATATGATGATCAAAATGTTAAATTATCAAACTGAAATATCGATGTTGGATATTTAAGTTTTTAATACACTGTAAGCTCAATTTCGCTTCCCCAAGTTTAGGTCAAATGAGCTAGGATTATGAAACGTTCTTGCTAGTATGATCGCTAAAAACGAAATTAGACAAGGAAAGCACGATCATATGCATTGTAAGTATTTGAGCACTCGTAAATTTCTCATAGAGAGTACATAATTCATACTTAAAAGAGAGTACATAATTCACAAATAAAGCATCAAATCCAAACAAATCTAACAATGATTCATCTGGTTCAGTCTTTGAGTACACTGGTTCTGAGCTCGGCACATCAAATACAACCATAATATGTATGGGTTCTGAGCTCAGCTCATCATCAAATGTCTTCCTATTCATTATTATTCCGTCATATATACAGGTGATAAAACCCATGACAAATGTTCTACATGATTGGGTACATAAACTTGCCTCTTAACTAGAATGGTTCTGAGCTCGGAACATCACATATAACCATAATATGTGTGGGTTCTGAGCTCGGCTCACCGTGAAACGTCTTCACATTCATTATTTCTGTGTCATCTATACAATAATTAAACGTATGCCCAATGCTCAGCGTGATTCGGTACATAAAGTTTCCTCTTAACTAGAATGGTTCTGAGCTCGGCACATCAGAAATAACCATAATATGTTTGTGTTCTGACCTCGACTCATCATCAAAACTCTTCCTATTCATTATTATTCTGTCATTTATACACGTGATAAAACCCATGACCAATGTTCTAATTGTCTGGGTACATAAATTGGCCTCTTAATTAGAATGGATCCGAGCTCGGCACATCTGAAATAACCATAATATGTCTGTGTTCTGACCTCGGCTCATCATGAAAAACCTTCATATTCATTATTACTCTGTAATTTATACAGTTTAATAAAACTATAGATGTATAAACCATCCATGACAAAACGCATGACCAATGTTCTGCATGATTGGAGACATAAAATGGCCTCTTAAATAGAATGGTTCTGAGCTCGGCACA
>JAOXYJ010228050.1:0-10210 GCA_028566555.1 Lithophaga nigra
TTTATTTTTATTTTATTATTTTTTTTTTGTTAGGCGCATCGATGGAATTCAACATACCGGAAATTGTATTTATATTTGATCCATAGTTATACAGAATGACGATGAATATGTACAATTTTTGAAATTAGTAGCTTCCCCCCAGTCAATTTCGTATTTATGAGACATTGTTTGTCGAAATGCGCATATTGTGCACTAAATTTGGTATCATAGATTATTATTATTATTACAGAAAACTCATGTTGAACACTGACGTTTGCAGCAAAACGGTTAGCTACAAACCTTTGACGGAGTCGATTGACTCAAATAAGCATATTCGATTGCACCGCCCATTTTTATCTTGATTGGTATGTTTTTCATTTTATGAACTGACAGCCTTAGAGTTGAAGACAATATATACAGACGGATGTGACCAAGTAACATTCAAATACAGGTTACCCCATCGTCGGTAACTCATGGTTGATTCCGTTACGTTGTTCTTTACTATAAAATATGCTTCTGTTTGGCGCTTCAAACGTATAAGCCCTATTAGCGGTAAATTTTCCTTCAGACCACGAGGTTCTGTCAATTGTTTCCATTCTAAAAACTGGTATTTTTGCCCCGAGAAGCATATATTACTATAAAGTAAGCAAAACTGATTCCTTAATTTTCGTTGGTATTTTTCAGATCAAAGACTTACAATTAACTGTGATCATCTGAAGATGAAATGACAGAAGAAATAAGGCAAACGCTCCCTGAAAAAAAAAATTTCAAGAACTTTAATATGTTCACACGAGAAGAAAAAAAAGAGCTGTACAACTCACTGCAAACAACTCAAACAATTACATTAAATATTACATATATTAAACAAATGGTCATGTCTAACGTTACAAACTCTTGGGGTTGTCGCCTTCTTTGATATTGTGAAATTTCGGCTTTATATTATTTTTCACAACATGTAAGTAGTTGGGCTGGCCATGAGGTTCAGGGCATTTGTGAATTATTTGAGTTTTTTCTCGTCTGCAAGATAGTATGAATTACAGGTTTTTATACTGAAAGAACAGCACCAATAGGCTGTGCAGATATACATGGATCTTGGGGCAAAAGTTTGAAGTTAAGTTTTAATTTTTCTGAAATTTTGACTGCTGGTTCTATAATGTTTCTCGAACATTTTTAGTGTGTTTTCCTCCCAATCATAAGTAAACATCCAACCCTAGACAAGATACACACACAATGGCATTTAAAATGAAGTTTTGTAGCATTACAATTGTATGAAATTCGCAAATTAAATCAGTATACAATATGCTTGTTTTGAAACAAGGCTTTAGTCAGGAAATTCTCTGTTTATATATTTCAGCTGTTAATCTTTTTTCGTTCTCTAATAATTTCTGGGTTGTACTGTAGAAATAACATTTTCTCTATTTTTTGAAAAGTAAATCAAATAGGCATGTAATTCATGCGCATGTTGGGGACAAATTTCATATGCTTATAGCACATAAAGTGAATAATTTGCTAAGGGACAAAACTGTCCACACTCACGGAAGGCTGCCTAGTGACAGGGTTTATTGTTTTGTAATCAGAAGAACACAGAATGAAAACTATTTGCTTCACGTGAATGACTGAGGGTTTAAAATATTTTGTATTATTATTTTTTCATCATAGTATCAGGTTTTTTTTTTGTTTTTCTTAGTTTGTTGTTTTGTTGGGGTCGTAACAAATGCCGCAATACAATTCATGTATGTCTTTCTCCTATTCGGAAACTCAAGCAAATGAAATCTACATTTAAGAATTAATTCACATTTACAGGCGTTAATGCATTATGTTATCATATTGTACCTTTTTTAAAGAAATGCTACAGGCACCTGTTTGTACATATGTACTTTGCTGACTATTGTATTATTGTGGTCATGGACCAAAATTTTTGTTTACAAGTTTATATGTTTACAACTTTTTTGTAAATTTTTATAAGGTAATGTTTTTGTTTACTGAAAAAGACAATAGTTGTTCACTGAAAATATATTATCACATGACTGGGAAATTTCTACAAGATCACTTCATTTGGATGGTTCTACAACTTGGATATTTCCAGATTTTCAGGACATATAAATAGTGAACATCCAGACATTTCAGTCAGTCTTCTTTAATTGGATACATAAATTACTTGGAGTTTATCATCGTTGAACTTTTAGTTGTCTGGATTTGTACTTTGTTTTTGGGATTTATTTCACTGAAGATTGTAAGAACTGTTTTACATCTATATGAACTTTACCGTTTACCGTGTGAACAACTCTTCAACACTTGAATTATATTGACTTCTGGATTATTTGTAACATTCTGTGTGAAACTTTGTGGAACAGTAACTGAACTCTGTACAATAGGGCCAGTGATTTTATATATTGTATATAACTGTTTGTTTGTTTTCTTAGATAATAAAGAATAGAAAATTAAATATTGTTGGTTGCATTCAATATATAAAAATTAAAGAACAATTATATCACATTTACAGAGCGGGAAGCACATTAATTACCTAATCTTGGACGGACGACCGTAAAGTTAGATGTAAAAACAATCTAACTAGAGGCCTGAGCCTGTATCGCTCACCTGGTTCTAAATTGACCAATAATGAGTCATTTCCAAGAAGAGGATCCGATACGGTCCAATGTAAAAAGCGCTTCGTACGCAGAAAAATTGGTATCCGTTATTTTAAATTACTACCACTGCTGGTGGACTGTTAGTTATCGAGGGTGTCATAAGCCCAGTGGTCAGTACTTCGGTATTGGCATGATTTATTAGATACATGTTGTTCGAAATTTACAGTTCATAAATTCTTAAACTTTTTTTTTAAGTAAGGTTTTAATTCCTCAGCCAAAGTTGATCTAATCCAGAGTTTGGCTGTTTTTTAGGCCCGTTTTGATTTTTGTGCTCCCAGTGTCTTTATATTTTTGGTTTTCCAAACTTTAGGCCACGAGCGTACCTGATTAAGGTTAATCCAGAAAAGCGCTTCGCACGCAAGAAAATTGGTATCTGTGATTTTGAATTAAACTATGTTCCAAGCATCAAAAACATATTTCTGGTTAAGGATCTTTCAATGAGCATTTATGCAAATTTTTCGCTTAAACCGTCACAGCCGTTTCCAGAAAGAAGATCTTAAAGGTATTTTTCCATAGGATCCAATATTAAACTATGTTCTGTGTTGGGGACCATCTTCGAATTCCGGTTGGGATTAAAAGGATATGTCTGATAAAGGATCTTGCAATGAATATTTGTGGATATTATTCCCTTCAACTGTCATAGTGCTTTCCAAGAAGATCTTTAAGTTTTTACTTCCCATACGGTCCAATGTAAAACTATGTTGCACAGTGGCGGCCATCTTAAAATTCCGATCGGTTTTGGAAGAGAACCTTCCAATCAACATTAATGAATATGTTTAGTTTCAACTGTCTAGGTCATTTCCAAGATCTCCAAGTGTACTTCCCTTGGGGTTCAATTATTTTCTACGGTGGGGATCATCTAGGAAGTCCGCCTGGCACCAAAAACCTTTTTTGAAAGGATCTTCAAATGAACATTTATGGATATGTTACCCTTTAACTGTCATAGTCATTTCAAAGACGAGGATTGTCATAGTCATTTCAAAGACGAGGATCTTCAAGTGCATTTCCCATAGGGTCCAATGTTAAACTTTATCCCGCGGTGGTTACCATCTTGGAATTCCGATCCGAAACAAGGTTTTGTTAGAGGACCTTCAAATCAACATTTAAAGGCATGTTTAGCTTTAATTGTCGTATTTACTTCCAAGGAGAAGATCTTGAAGTGTATTACCCATAGGGTTCAATTTGTAACTTTGTCCCAAGCTGGCGGCCATCTTGGATTTCGGATAGTGACCAAAAACACAACTTTGGTAGAGAACCACCCAAGTATCATTCAAACCATAGAACAATTTTATCGACAGTGTAGCTTCTGATCTTTGAAATTTCAGTCAATGAAAACACATAATTGGTCGTGGACGCCATGGTTAATTTCCGATCCAAACGAAAAACATTTTTATTTTATAGAGGACTTTCCAATGCGCATTCCAGCAAAAGTTTGGATTAGTAGTTTCTAAGACGAAGATATTGAAATGTGAAAAGCTAACGACGGACAATGACGAACGCCAAGTGATGGCAATAGCTTACTTGGTCCTTCGGCCCAGGTGAGCTAACAAACGTGATAAAATCCTTGATTTTCTCCGTCAAACATGTCAAAGTAATATTAAGTCATTAATGTGGTTCTCGCTTGCTAGACTTATTAAAAAATACAAGTAATCTTTAACAGAACCATGTTATTATGTGTGAACTAAGATATTGTCAAAGCGTTTCACTTACACTCCATACTGGAAAATTCCACATTATTTCATTTCATAATCTTCTCCTTATCTATATTACGCATTCAATGGCCAAGATATATACATGTTTTGAAACGATAGAGGTCATTCACATTTCACTAATGATAAATCATGTGGATCGGAGATTGCTAATACAAAAGGCTACGGAACAACGTTTTTATTGAGAACAATGTCAGAATTCCTCTGTATGTTGCTAAAATTTTATAAAATCATAAATATACGTTCATGATTATACAAGACAACGAATTCAAGATAAATGCAACAGGATTATTTAAATCAACACTGACCATAATAAATAAAAAAAAAAACTTATACATACCCCGCAGACCTTCCCACAATTTGAAAGTTCCGTTTTATTTTATTTATCAAATTACAAATAGGTGTGACGTTTTAGTAATTTGCATCAAAAAAATGTGAATAAAAGCTGCCCTGAGAAATCAAAATTTAAGAATCAAGTGCGAAAAGATAGTTTTGAATTATCCAATACATAATATCATGCGCTATATATATTTTTTTAAGTTCAACAACATTAATGATCCAGATTAGCATTACTTTTCGCGAACTGTGACATTTGCCATTATTGGACATGAAAAACATAATTTAGCCAATTTCACTGATCACATGCTGATAGCCAGGGCATTCACAAATAGGTTTATCATACGCTGCCATTTATGTTTTATCTTCGGAATTGATCTGAAATCATTACATATTACATGTCCGTAAAGAATGTTTAATTTTCATAATACAATGCCTTTTTATTATAAAATATATGTGTGTGTGTGTGTGTGTGTGTGTGTGTGTGTGTGTGTGTTTGTGTGTCTGAAACTTTATTGTGTCGTTGGATATTCAGTGAAATAATACATTGTAATAGTCGTAGTTATCGGCTCCCTTTATCCTCCTCATTTCTGTGAATTTTTAGATAGCCTGAGTGCAAAAACGACGTAATTTTTAGACATGTCCAAATTTCATTCTGTAATAAAACTGGTCGACATAGTTTAACTGGAAATTTGTTGAGAGTGGCATTAAACGTAACATTCCTATCAATCTCTCCTTTAATCATTTCATTTCATTTTATTCATAGGTGGTTGATAAGTTGAAATATTTCAAAAAGCATTACGAAAGTACAATTTAAATATCCGATTGGGACGACCTGTACACGTTAAGTAGTTTGTGGTAGATAAGTGAAATGAACTGAATAATTTTGACAATCTCGAGACTTTTTACATTTTAATGATTCAATTTCATTTTGATTGTCATGTCATATTATTTATGATATTACTAATTTGTCATATAAAACAACTAAATCATTCAGATATATATTCACGGACTAGATGACAGAAAAGTGGATATGAACATTTTTATATCAATTATTGCTCTGTCTGCATTGTTATGTCTACGTGAGTATTAATATTAATTAAAAATCGTAATTAAAAAATCTTGACATCAGGAACCTACCTGAGGACAGCGCAGTTGGAAATCAGACTAACAGCAGGAGGCTATTTTCTTCATACAAGTCGTTTGAGCAGAAAGGCTTTCCTCTTGTATCTAGTGTCTCTTCTAGTTTATACTTATACCTGAATGTATACAAACAAAAGTATATGTTTTTATTTACATCTCAGCAATGTTTGTAATATTTTTAAAAAACATAAAAAAAATTATAAAATAGTCGACGTAAAACTATTGATCGGTCATACTTTCAGAGATTATCTTATTGCAGCGAAGTGCAGTGTTAAGGGAAGAACTATTTGCTTTTCAGTGTAGGCTGGAAGAATTTGAACAATAAAAAAATCAGCTGACGATGAAAAAAGCGAAAAAGGGGATTTTCAATGAGAAAAAAAATCGAGACAAGGTATTCCAGTACATTTATTTGTGCCTCCCACCTGATGTAAAAAAATTAAAATATTTGGAGCTCCCCCTTCTAATCAAATCAAAAGAATATTTCCTTTCGGTATAATTCAAGACTTATTTGACTTAATCATTTTATTTTCACTGCATCAGCTCTCCAGAAAAAAAATCACCGTCTCGGGGAAATAACATAGCTCTACTTCCCTCAATACAGGTAACACGTGTTCAAGTTAATTCTAGTTTGCAGTATAATAATATGGTGATACATTTTCCGGACGTGATGTATACTGAATATCAGAACATTATTTTTATACGCTAACAATTCTGATAACTGCGGAATGGTAGCTCTTATGGTCCTTTGCTATTTTGTGATATGTGCAGACCGCGGAACCGTAGCTCTTATGGTCTTTTGTTGTGGTCTGATATATGCGGGTCCGTTTATATCACAAAACAGCAAAGTACCATAACAGCTACGATCCCGCGGCTTCGTGTCCAGTGACCTATTTCTTAGTTATTTATTGTTCATGCTCAGTGATCTATTATATGTGCAGTGATTTATTGATTATGCTCAGTGATCTATTACCTGATGATTTATTTTTATGGATGGATGGATGAATTTTTAACGTCCAGCGGGTAATTTTTCAACCATATTCAGGAACGAGAGCATATTATGATATGGATATGATCCTAGACCGACATGCTGAGCCGGATTTTTATAGTGCTGGCTCACTGAAGCAACAGTCCGCAGGAAGACATGTCACCCCGCTCGGACACATTATACTGACTCCGAGCCAACCAGTCTTTGCTCTTACTCCTTAATGCTGCGTGCTTAGCGGAGAAGCAGCAAATACCAATTTTAATGTCTTTGGTTTGACCCGGCCGGGGTTCGAACCCACGACCTTCCGCACTCGAGGCGAGCATGCTAACTATTACACCACCGAGGCGGTCCCATTTATTAAAAGAAAAATTATTACAGTAAATTCAGAAATTATTGCGATGTTTTTATTAATGCTAAAAATGCAATAAGATTTTTGTTGCATTAATTAAAATTCGCATTTTTATTCTTCTGATATGCATTACTTAATGGTAATTAGTGCAGTTGCATTAATTACATGTCACATTTTGCCTAAGGATCTTCGATTCACAATATTAAATGCACACATTAATTTCCAGATTTACAGTATAATTTGTAGATTTTAAAGGACCATTGACGGTGAATTATTTCATTCTGCATGCACTGAAAGCTGTAGAAGACAGAATATATATATTGTTATTGCTTTTCCAATATAATATCAGCAGTTTTCATTTTCTTTTTTTTTTCTATTTTCAGAAATGGTATTCCCAGCCTTAGATGTGTTAAGATTGTGTGTTTGTACTTCTTTAAATAAGGTTATTTGTGAAAAAGATGGACTAGTGGATAACCTTGTTAAGTTTATATCTTCAAATGTGGCGGCAAATCAAATGTTAGCACTAAGAACTTTTTGTAATATGTTTAAAGGTGAAACGGGTGAAAAAGTATGTGTGAAACATAGAGACTTCATTCTAACATCGGCCATGAGCTGCAAAACCTCAAAAAATAAAAATGTATTAATAGCTCTGGCAACTCTATTAATGAATTACGCAGTACATTTACAAGACAAATTAGATCCTGAAGCCAAATCACAGTGCTTAATTGCAGCTGGAAATGTGTTAGAAAATACAGACATTGATTGTGAAGCTGGGTTTAGACTAACAGTATGTATAGGTACATTGATAGATAGTGACCCTAACATGAAGGAATTAGCTCGATCAGTTAATGTTAAAACTGTCTTATTTCCATTAAAGAAGAGGCCAGAGCCACAGAAACTGGTAGACTGTGCAACATTTGTATTTAATGTTCTCTAATGACACTGAATTATAATACAATTCAGCAATTCCATCCAAATATATTTGTATTTTGAAATTTAGGCATATTAAATTATTTATCATTATTGATCTTTTTTTTATGTGGGAATTTCTATGTAGTTTTTGCCTAGAATTATTAAAAAAATATCTGCACATAAATTGAACAAACCATGAGATCCACAAAAAAGTGATACGCTTCGAATTATAAAATTTAAGAATATTATGTATGTACACTGAAAACTCTGTACTGCTAAAAATGGAAATAATTTTGCTTTAATTCTTGTGAGAGAAACGCTTTTACACTCAATTGGGAATCTTATGGATACTAAACTTGGCCACTATGCGTGGTGATAAAGCAAAAACTATATTTTCAGAAAAGTTCACCTTCTACCATTATTTTGATATTGGAAAGGTTAAGTTGCTGGAGGGGGAGGGGATTAATTTCACACAGAAAACTATTTTTCTTGATCTTTCAATGGTGTATGTCCTATTCTACACAATATTCTTGATAAGTTTTTATCTAAAGGAAGGAGTAAAGATCTTATAGTACTTTGACCTTTGTGACACTGAATCCATTTATGGATTTATACTTTAAATTTTCAAAATTCATATGTCTTCGAAGAATGGTATTGTTTTGATCTTGTATTGTGCTAAAAAGAAACCATCTGTACATTTTGGCTTCATTAGTTCAGAAAAATCAACTTCAACATATGAAGGAACCATATTTCCAGACAGAAACATTGACACAACAATATAAGTTTACACTGTATACCAGATATAATTTAATATCTAAATTTCTGCACCTTTCTATAGGTGTTTGATTTAATTGAAGTGTTATCAATGTATTCACCAATAGTGTTATTACTGCTGAGACTCTGACCATCAATGCTTCTGTGACTGCCAGTTAGAAATTCACTATCTTTTACACCCTCTTTATTGACCTGATGTTTTGTCAGTTTGTGGTGTGTGTCATCTCCATGGAGGTTACTACTGTTATTGTCATAGTTGTCTGTGTCAGTATATGTAAGGTGACCTTGAAGTTCACTTCCATGGTTGTCATGGTAATTTGCTCTTTGATTATGTCCATTTATATTGCCAATATTATCATAAATTTCCCCATCACTATGGTGATAAGGTTTGATATCTGTCTCGGTTGATGCATTATGTAAAGCAGGTAGATCAAGAGGTCGTGGAGGTAATGCAGGTCGTAAGCTTGAAGTTGTTGAGGACCAACCACTGACTTCTTGTCTGTGAACTTTGTCATGCTGTAGCTTGGCTTTGGATCTTGACATATGAAACATAATTGTTGTTAGTTTTTTAACTTCTTTAGTCTTTTTCACACAGCTGAAAAGGAAGAAACCCAAGCTTACTAGTGATAATGCTATGAAGTCATCCGGATTTACAGAAAATCATTTCATTTGACAAGTACCATTGAACATAAAGACTATACATTAAGAAAAAAACAACTTCCTTAAATTGTACTGCTTTTTGTCTTTCAATGACAGAAGCATGTTTGTAAGGTTGAGTAAATTTCTATATAATAATACTTCAAAAAGAAATAATTTTTGACCAGTCCAAAAAAAATCTTCATGATTCAAATGGTAAATAACAAAGCTTGTACAAATAAAAATAATTCCAACATTTTAAATTTGCTGAATATCTCATGGTCAGTACCATGACAATAAAAAAGTTTACACAACAATTAACCTTTTTAGTGACATCACATTTCTGAATTCATACGCCTGTCAAATAGTTTCTTTTGTGTTGTTAATTTAGTCATTATTTTCAATTATTTGACAGTTGGATTCACAAATAATTATTGCTATCTTTACGGAATTTATTGATAAATAGTATCAAATTTTCACTCACAAACTTAACGTAAAGTCTTTGAACTTAGTCAGTTTGTGAGTAAGTCGACTGAGTTTACACATCAATAAATTCCTTCAGAATAGCCTTTATTACTATAATGTTTTTTGTAGTCTTCCCATTTTTACAGGGAGTATGAATGAAAATAATATACTCAGAATGGACAACACTATATTCCTTTAAACTGGTAATACACCTGATAATATCAAAGATAAACCTCTCTTCTTCTAGTTGTTGTATCTGTTGTGCAGGACAGTG
>JAOXYJ010228160.1:0-10210 GCA_028566555.1 Lithophaga nigra
TATTTTAAAATTTTTTTTGTAAATTTTTGGTTAATTTTTCATATTGTTTTGTTTCATTTTTCTCATTTTCCAGCTTTTTTCATACATTTTTGCAAAGTAGGAGGAAAAGCAGCAGCAGGAAGAGGTATTTTCATCTGTGTATGTGTGTGTTTTTATTATTATTATTATTATTTTTTAATTATTAATATTTTTAATTCTTTTCTTTTATATATTCTTTTGCCAAGGAGAAGGAAGAGAAAGAGTAAATTGTCTTTTATGGTCGCTGCTTTTGCTGCTCTGTGTGCAGAGGTTGGTCTGTGTGTGTGATGGACCCCGTCATTTAGTCTTTTAGGTTGCTCACAGGTTGTCTTGACATCTAATGACTTGTTTGTATGGGGTGGTGTCCATCAGTTAGTCTTTAAGGTTTGTTTGCAGGTCATAAAATTGCCTTCCGATGAAGTGGGTTGGTCTGTGTATGATGATGTCTATCAATAAGTCTGTTAGGTTGTTTTAGCTCATAAGTTGTCTTGCAATCTAACGGTTTCTCTGTGTATGATGATGGTGATGTTTGTTTTAATGGGATTGTGCTCATCATTAGTCAGTTAAGTAAGTTTGTAATTCATAACGCTCTTGAGTGGATGACGATTCCATCAGTCTGTTAGGCTCATTTACGAATCCCAAAGTTGTCTTGAGATCTAGTCATTGGTCGGTATATGATAATGTCAGTTTGGAGATAGTAAAGTTGTCTTCAGATATAGTGGTTGTACTGTGTATGATAATGATGTCTGTTAGGTTGGTTAAAATCCTAAAGTTGTCTTGACATCATAGGGGCGGTCTGTGTATGATGATGTTCATCATTTAGTCTGTTAGGTCGGTTTACAGCTAATAAGTTGTTTTGACATCATATGGGTTGTCTGTGTATGATGGTTCCTTCAATTAGTCTGTTAGGTTGGTTTACAGCTCATACGTTGTCTTGACATCTAGTGGTTTGTCTGTGTATGGTAGTGTCCATCAGTGAGTCTATTAAGTTAGTTTACAAACCGCAAAATTGTCTTTAGTGGGTGATAATGTCTCTAAGTCTATTAGGTTGGTTTACAGATGACAAAGGTATCTTAACATCATGTGGTTGGTCTGTGTATAATGGCATCCATCAGTTTCCTTCACTGTCTAGATCTTTGTGCTTACTATCGTTAAGGCAATACGAGATTTGCATATATAGCTGTCATCATCTAATGATGGGCTCTTGTTAAATCATCCGTACATTTACAGTTGAGAAGAAAGAAGGTGTTTTGTATGGAGTAGTAAGATGGTGTTATGTGTTGGTAGTAAGATGGAGTAATGTTGGAGCAGTTACATGGTTTATAAACGGAGTAATAAGATAGTGTTTTGTATGGCGTAGTACGATAGTGTGGTAACATGCTGCTAAAATGGAGGTATAATATGGTAATTCATATATCGAGCAGTAGCTTGTTATGTGTTGAGTAGTAGGGCGGAGTTCTATATGAAGTAGTGAAATGGTTTCACGTATTGAGTAGTAAGACGGTATAATATCACGGTGCTATATATGGAGTGGTAAGATGATGTAATGTATGGAGTAGTAGAATGTTATCGCAGCGTGGTGTTTTATATATGGAAGTGTAGGAGGGAGATTGGTATTGAGCAGTAAAATGTGCTGTACTGTTTAGTAAACTTTTAAGATTAATCTGTTCAGTCATAGGTATGGTGTGGTATCTTCCGATATGGTATTGTATAGAGCAGTATGATGGTGTTACGTTTGAGGCAGTAAGATGCTGTTAATCATGGAGCAGTAAGATGGTGTTATGCATTGAGGTTTTAGATGATGTAAGGTGTATAGCAAGAAGGTGGTGTTATGTGTGGAGGTTTCAGATGGTGTTCTGTACGAAGTAGTAAGATGGTGTAATGTATGGAGTAGTAAGATGGTGTAATGTATGGAGTAGTAAGATATGTGTCGAATTGTAAGATGGAGTAATGTATGGAGCAGTAAGATGGTATTATGCATGAAGTAGTAAGATGGGGTAATGTATAGAGCAGTTAAATGGTCTTATGTATGGAGGAGTAAGATGATGTTCTGTATAGAATAGTAAGATGGGGTGATGTTTGGAGCAGTATGATGGTGAAACGCACGGAATAGTAATATGTTGTAACGTATGGAGCAGTAGGATCGTGTAGTAATTGGTGTTATATATGGACGTATAAGATGATGTTATATAAGGTGGTATAAGGTGGTGTTCTGTATTGACCAGTAAGATGCAGTTGTGCATGGAGAAGTATAATTATATGATTATCTGTTCAGCAATGGGTATGGTATGGTATGTATCAGTATGATATTCGCTTGGCATAGTGGTAAGACAGTGTAATAAATAGAACAATAAAATGGTTTTTTGTATAGAGTGATAAGATGGATGTTGTTTTTGGAGCTGTAACATGATGTTATGGATATAGCGTTATCATGGTACAGTATTGTGTTATATATGGAGGTGTAAGATGATATTCTGTATGAAGTAGCAAGATTGGTTAATATATGGAGTAGTAAGATGATGTAACGTATGGAGTAGTGCGATGGTACAATATATATAGAGCAGTAAGATGGTGTGATCTATGAAAAAATACAGTGGTGTAGTAACGAGGTATTATGTATGAAGTAGTAAAATGGTGTGATGTACATGTATGGAGGTGTAAAATGGAGTAATGCATGTAGTTTCAAGATGGTATTTTGTAAGCAGAAGTAAGGAGTTTAGTGTATCGAGCAGTAGCATGGTATTATGTAAGGAGTTGTTCGATGGAGTAATGTATGAAATAGTAAGATGATGTTATTTATGGAGTTGTAAGATGCAGTAATGTTTGAAGCAGTAACTTGGTGTTTAGATGTTGTGTATTAATCAGTAAAATGTATTAAAGTATTGTGCAGTAAAATGATATAATTAACCTGTTCAACAGTGGGTATGATACGATATGTTAGAGTATGGTATGTAGTGGTATGATATCTGTAAGTTATGAAGTGGCAAGATGTGTAGTGTAAAGATCAGTATGTTGGTGTTATGTATGGAGTAGCAGGGGTGTTATATAAGGAGTAATTAGATAGTGTTCTGTATGAAGTGGCTAATATATAGCGTAGTAAGATGGAGTACTGTTTGGAGCAGTAACATGGTATTATATACTGCGTAGTAAGATGGTGTTCTATATAAGGTAGTAATATTGTGTAATATATGGAGTGGTAAGATGAAGTAAAAATTGAAGCTGTAACATGGTGTTAGATATTGAGTAGTAAGATGGTATTCTGTTGAAGATGGGGTAAGTTATGGAACAGTATGATGGTGTAACGTATGACGTAGTTAGAGGGTGTTCTACCTGGAGTGGTAAGATGGGTGTAATGTATAAGGAGTGATAAGGTGGTTTTATGTATGGAGTGATAAACTGGTGTTATATATAGAGTATTAACATGGTATTAAATCTGGAGTAGTAAGAGGGTGTTCTGTGTGAAACAGTCAGATGCTCTTGATTATGGAGCAGTGAGATGGTGTTGTGTATGAAGGTGTATCATGGTATTATGGATGTAGCATTAGGATAATACAATATGGAGAAGTAAGATGGTGTTATGTATGTAGTAGCAAGATCTTTTTTATGTTTGGAGTAGTAAAATATGGTAATGTTTGGAGCAGTAACATGGTGTTATATCAGGAAGTAGTAAGATGGTGTTTTGTATCATGAGACAATTTACACTATGATGGTGAAATGTTCTACATATGATCAGATATGGAGATATGAAACTTGGTATGAAATTGATAGGTAAAATTCTTTCTGAAAAAAAAACGAATTTAAAATATGCGCATATAGACAACAAAATCCATGGTTGGAAAATAAAATACTATCAAAACTATAGTTCATCTTTTATGTATTCTACGATTTTCTCCTTATTCTAAAATATATATAATCATGATCTTACCTCATTGTACTAACGAAGATTGTTTTTAGGCAAAACGTTTGCAGGTATGCTAAAATGTGTTGCCATTCTGTAAAGGACCTCAAACTCTGATCTTAATCAAACCCATTTTACACTCACAAAGCAAAAGGTGATACGAGAAAAGTTTATACAAACCGTAGATAATTGTAAACGCCAGAGTACGCCGGGAGTCCAAAATCGTTTGTAGTCGTTTGATCTGTAAACAACAATTGTCCACCTATATCATAGTTCTTCTCAAAGGCTGTCAGACGGAACTTGGAAGTGGATCGTGATAGATGATATAACGACAACAAGCCTGATAATCCGGCTCCTATAATAGCAACACTTTTTTTGTCGTCCGCCATATTTGTTTACAGAACATATTTTAAATGTATGCAAATGCACACTTGTTGATGATTATCTGTTAAAGAAGGTATCCAATATGTATGTCATGAAGTATTTGCCAATATGTTAAATTGATAAAAATAAGATAATATTACGGAAGCCCTGGAGGGACATTTTTAGTTAATACTTATGATGTATTTGTTATTACTTTTTTTTGTGATAACTTATTTGTTAAAACTTAAACCTATTTTTATGACTTATTTAAGAGCGGGTATTTCTTAACACTGAGAGCAGCAGTGAACGCGATTCGAGTGAATTCAGTGTGGCATGTTTTCGTGCAAGATTATAACAAGTCCCCCAGGACTTCCGTACTATGTCTTCTAATCCTTTATTTTTTTTTCTTAATCCTTAATTCTTAATCGTTGATTCTTAGTTCTTAATTCTCAATACTTAATTTTTAATCCTAAATTCTTATTTCCTAATTTTTAATACTTATTTCTCAATTCGTATAAAGTAATGAAAAGAGTTCTTCCAAACTCATTTTACAACATTTCGGGATCGCCACCGGTGTTTCTAGCAGTGTTTAGATCGAAGAACCTTGGGATCGCTGTCGTCAGTGCTTATTCCGTATAGTTCAGGTTAATAAAAGTTTGATTCCATAAATAAAGCATTAAGAAGTAAGTATTTAAAATTAAGAAATAAGAATTAAAGACTTGGCCAAATATGAAGACCCGGACTTGTTATAATTTTGCACGAAAACATGACATACTGAGAACTTACCTTAACTTCATTGGAATGGCGTTCACTGCTGCTCTCCGTGTTAAGAAATACCCTCTGTTGGTGATTAGATGCTAACAAATGAGTAATAAGTTTTAACAAATTCATTATAACAAAACTGTCATAAGTATTAATATAGTATATTTCCATTGAATATACCAAATATTAAGACATAATTATCATACATGTATGTTATATATTTGAGAAAGTAATGGGTTTATATGAGTATGTCAAAACGTAAAAGGGTCAAACAAGAAAATTCATTATCCATGTCAAAGTACTGATAGTGATAGACATCAACAAGTTAAAGTAATCGTGACTGTTAGTAGTAAATATAACTTTGAATAGAAAACTTTTATTTTAGTTGTGACCATTTTCTATAGCGCTTAAGTTTTAAGCCAAGTATTTTGTAAAGTATTCACCCCATCCCAAGCCTCATATCCTATTTGTGCAGACTCAGGGTTTGTTTATCTGATATCATTATATTCCTACGATTTATGTTAACGGTGTGAGGACAATATTACATTTCTTTTTGAAATATAAAACAATCAGTAAAAATCACATCGTACCATAATAATAACAAAAATTGCTGAAGGTGTAGTAGAATCGTAATTCGCATTCTTTTTGAGTTCATGGAAGGGGCATAGGAGCTATTATTGTTATTTGGCGTCCGTCGTTCATCGTCCGTCTATTAACATCTCATCAGACATTGCTCAGCTATTTAGAACCAAGACTGGTAAAGATGATTTTTTTAAAAGTATTTCGTTTTTGAAGCCATATCCCATAACCAAGTCTACCAACCAAAATGGCTGTCGTCATTAAAATATAAAATACGATTTAAAAAAATCATTTACAAATATTCTTCTCTAAAATTATAGAATCAGTTCAAACCAGAAGTTACGTTGATGTTCATGGTCTTCTTTAAAAACTGTATAAGATGACGCTAAAAATCTTTTGTTCTGAAACCAGTTGGCCAATATGAACCTAAAGTGACGAAGATGACTCTTGAATAATCCTCTTTTGAAATGGTCTTTGACGATCCTGTCCTTAATCAAGATGAAATAGTATCAAATATCCTTTAAAAAAGTTTTTCTCCAAATTTTCTACAAAACGGCTGGGTTAATTTATATTGGTATAAATCTATCATAAAATGTGGTCACCATTTATCAAAGCAGAAGCCGAGAGCAACTTAATTGAAACTCTCCTAAATTAAATACATGTTTTTCCCATTTTGGATGTAATTTTTGAGCCAGTTAGTAAATGTACCTCCAATTGCTCTTTGACTAAAGTTTTTTTTTAAAAGTAGGCCTATTTCGTTTTAAAACATAATCCATTTGGCTTATATTTTGTTTACGACTTTGACTTGGAATTTGTTCTTTTCAAATTATATTCTATAGACCTTCGCAGAAATTCTACTGTGTGTTGTGGTACTAAACAGAAATCTATATTGCATCGGCGGCAAGACTGTTCCATCAGGTGCACCTAACGCAATAATTCTCCTATCGGCAACTTGTCACTGTTTCAAATTTAGGAATTAAGTCAATCTAATAGTAACTAACCAAGTTTGCTGTTAATTAAATTTTGTTTTACACGATAGTTCTATTATACCACGAGAACCAGACTCACCTGAATCGTGGAGTTACATTTCAATCATTGTTTTTCTTGTTAATATATTAACCTAGCGTAGCAGAATTCACACATTTACGCGGAAAATTAAATAAACACGTTGCTCTTTGATAATATTCCAACCTGGCTTCTAGAGTGGAATTTTAATGAAATCATATGAGTATTTAGGGAATACGATTTTTTCACATATATTTAAGATAATAGACATACTATTCCCGCGGTAACATTAATTGACACCCAATTTGATTTCTTATTGTGTACTCTATTAACCATAGAATGACTTTACGTCTTAGCTCAATAAAAAGGGTGTGGACTTTTATCATCTTTTGATTTCAGGTCTATAACCATAGGATTTCAATTTCTGAATCTCAAAGATTGGAAACAATCGAATTTATATAAGTATTATGTGTACGTACAACAAACATTGAAAAAAGTTGGAGAAGTAAACTGAAGTTATTTAAAGAAAAGCTTGTAAATTGAGTTCTAACTGCAAGAATAAAGTAGTTCTATACTGAAAATATGTTTCTACGATTCCTATATCTGTCAATTTATACAGACTTCTGTAGCAATGACTAATGCTTATCGGAACCCTAAATATAATTCTGATCAATTCAATGTCTGAGTTTCTGACTTGAAGATAAAGAAAATCAGAGAAAACATTTTTTATCTTTGTTTTTGTTGCTTCACCAGCAGCCTACTTAGCAATCAGTTGCAAATAAGTAAGGATCTGAGAGACCTAGTTGTTAAGATTGCTCGCCAGTTAACACTACTGCAGCAATTTCGTTCCTATATTAAGCTTTCCAGACACATACCCAAGGCCGAAAGTTCCAGACATACATCCAAGGCCTGAAATTTTTACCCGTCAGCTAGATAGCTGTCCGTTTTCTGTCGCCATTACACCTAGTAGTCACGATATAAGCCGAAAAATAACATAATCCTGAAAAGAGTGCAAAAGCACTGCTTTTTACCGTTAGAATTGAGATAAGTCCTTACCCAACACCGATAAGATAACATTGTGCAATGCATAATCCTATAAAAATAATTTTCGCTCGTTTGTGCCAGCTTATCTACATCATAAGCAATACTTTAGCTTTTGTTTACATTTTAAATTGAATGATATGCAATATTCCGTAACAACACGTTAAGACAAGGAGTCTGATTTAAATACATATTATGTCTAGATTTCTGATATTTTGAGAAAAGAAAAATGTTTACTTGACGCATCCGTTTATGTAAATTTAGAACTTTAATTTAAATTTATTTATTTTATTTCTTTTATTTGATTTCGTTACGAGCCTCGGTGGCCTAGTGGTTTAGGTAGTTGGTCACATCTTCTATTGTCAACACTAGGATTGTGTCCTTTTTAAAAAACTGTATCCGATGACGCTGTCGTCATATATGATCTTGCTTACTAAAAATAGAAAATAAAACAATAAAAGTCACTAGTGCTCTAAAACTAGTTTGCCAATATGAACCTAAAGTGACGAAGATAACCTTGAATGGTCCTATTTTGAAAGAGTATTTGGCGATCCTGTCCTTAATGAAGATGATAATAAAAGACGAAATATAGTTTAAAAATCTACTGTAAAACTGCTTTGTTTAATTGAGCCAATTGATGGAAACAATCCTTGAATGCCCTCCCCTTTTCAAAATATATCCGTTGACCGCACCACCTTACCTAAATGGTCGTTCTTACTAAAATTAGAAATAGTATCAAATATAATTTGAAAACTTTCCTCTCCAGATTTTCTGGGTTTATTCGAGTCAAAAATGTCAGGATTATCTTTTAAATTGTCCTCTTTCAAAACTATATCCGATTATCCCAAAATCTGCATTTAATAGAAATAGATATTAATGGGAATGTGACTCAAAATCATCTGTAAAATTGCTAGGCCACTTTGAATCAAACGTGACAGGGATAATTCTTTGATTCGTCTCTTTCAATTTTTTTTCCGATGACCTTGTCCGCTAACCAAGATGGCAGCCATTACCAAATCTTAAAATATGGAACAAAATCATTTATGTTTTTTTTCCTAAAACTTCTAATGTAATATTCTTTATCAAAATAATTTTCTTTTTTCCTAGATGAGACTGTTTATGAAGTATCAGTATAAATTTAGCTTGAATATGTTAGGAATGAAATTCTTACTGCAGTAAAAATAATAATTTTTAATTACATTTTTATGTGTCCTAATTTCAATCATCCTCTCTGTCTTAATTCCGATTTTCGAAATTGAACGACATATTGTGGTTATAAAGCTTCAGTATAAAGGGGCAGGAGCTGTAAAAGCAATAAATGGCCCCAGATTTTATAAAAAAAAATAATATTTCCGGAGAGATCTTAATTGTGCATAAATGTCCTTCTTTGAAAAAATACATGATTACATCTGTTTGTACGTGTAGTGACGTCATAATAGAGGTTTAAAATGATGTCAGAACTTTTTTTACCTCCCCATTTCTGCACCAAAACAAAACTTTGTAAGATATTTACGTTAGCTTAAAACTATCTAGTGTGAAAATATTCTTTTGGTGAAAAGGTGAGGAAGGTAGTAATTTTAATTCCGAATAATGTGGAAGATGCAACAAAACTCCGAATTGTCGAAAATGCCTAGTAAGGGGGCAATAAACACCACAAATAATATGAAAACATAGAATATCGCATTTTAACCTACAGAATAGTATACGATTTTGAAATCTAAAATATGTTTTTAATTCTACATACATATATGCATGTAGTAAGTGCGAAAATATTACCACAGTAACAGCAGTGAGCTTCGTCAAATAGAAATCAACATTATGCATTAATAACGATTCATGTGCATTTACAATGTATCATGCCGAGTTTGATTGACAAAGATCAGACTAAATCCCAGAATAGTTTTATGCCAGAAATCCATGTTATGCAATGCAGATAAGTACCTACTTTCGAGTTATTATATATAAGCCTGCCTTGATTGTCTAACTTCATCATCAAATAGAAAATAATACATGTACATTGTTCATAAGGTCGATTTCTAACTTACGCGGCTCAAATATTACTTTATTCCTTAGAAAACACTGTACTCGCTAAATTCAGTTTCACTTGACAATAGAAACTTTCATTTTTCGCTTTTTTGAAACTGTTTTCAACTCTTATTAAACTCCCCGGTGTGTAGATTCTCCAGCTTGCAGCGTGGAACCACTCTTAATCAGACTGCCCGTGGTTGTACGGCATGACAAACACAATGTACATAACTCGTCTGATGGACTGGGACGTAAGAACCGAGGTTCCGTGTCGGGAGAATGCCACGATCTCTGCACTTTAA
This sequence comes from Lithophaga nigra, assembly GCA_028566555.1. NCBI lineage: Eukaryota > Metazoa > Mollusca > Bivalvia > Mytilida > Mytilidae > Lithophaga > Lithophaga nigra. The sequence goes on from JAOXYJ010228160.1 coordinate 9,994, forward strand.
CGAACCATTGTAACAGCAACATAGATATTTATAGATTTGTGGTATACCATAGATATATCTGAAAAACACTAGGCAACCCCACTCCACTTCGTCTCGTGCGGTAAAACCTAGGTTTTCACGGACATCTATGGTATAATTTACGATATACCACAAATCTTTAAAAAAAATTCTGTGGGATGTCTATTACTCTGATCACAACATCTCAATTTCACTTTTC
>JAOXYJ010228268.1:0-10209 GCA_028566555.1 Lithophaga nigra
TTGATAAGACGTAATAAAATATTTAGAATTTTGTAGGACACCTTCAATTTCTTCTCCTTGACCTTAAGGTCGCAAGGGCGGAGTATCTTTATATAGGTATTACAATGTATTCTGTTTCTTTACTGCTTTTTTAATTTCTACACTCCAATGTATTTTTGGTAATCCATAAAAGTGATCTTGGTCTTTCGCATGTACACTGAACCAAGTGTTCTTTGAAAATGGTTCTCCTCTTGAAGCTGGGCTTGACTATCAGCTTCAGTGCCCTTTTCTTACTCGTGACAAACAGGACGTTGACCGCTTCCTGATTTTCTCCATGGTGTTACCACCGCGATGCTTATGAGCTTAAAGAAGTCTTTCTGATAGTTTATTTCAGCCAAGGCGCCGAGCGCCGTATAATCGATGTACCTCTTCAGCCCCTGCTCTGGGTAAACTTGATGACCCTATGAATCGTCTTGAGTTTCAACCCACGCGCAAGGTATTGTTTCACGTTCACGTATTGGACCGCGTACTTCTAGTCCCAGAGGTTGGTCTCCAGATTCTTGACCTTTTTTAACTCCAGAGCTTCGGGGGTAACAGAGTAATCGTTGTGGTGGTCTTGAAGCCTTTTTTGAGATCCACCTCCAGGATGTACCCCTGGTCAACTTTCTCGGTGAGTGGTCAACTCCGGATTCTCTTCGGGCTCTATCCCCTGATTACCGTTGGTCAGCAAGTGCTTGCACATAGCCCTCCCGTAGAAGTTGTTGGCGTCCAAGTACATCAGATAGTTAGTGGGTTTGCTTGTGTTGTATTCTTCGACGTATGGATTGTTGCCCTTGGCTCATCGCTGCGATGCCATGGTGATCCCTCCACTGATCTCCTTCTCAGTCATGAGCAACATGTCCAGATCGGACAGAAGCTCCAGGTTCACAGCCGTCACTTTCAGAACACCATCGTAGGACAGACCTGCTGTCGTGTATTACTGAGTGGTAGTTCCTCATGCATGATGTCTCTGAAATTCTTAAAGACGTCAGTTATCAGTAGGACGCCTGTCTTTAGGTACAGGTCATGTTATTCCCGCATGTTGATTGTCCCTTCCCTTCCATCTCCTTCCACATCTGCACATGCTCGTAGTCTTTGTGGCTCACATCTTACTTCGGAAGCTCGTTGTAAAAGTCCTCCTTCAACGGTAAGCTGGTCTCCTGCAGCTTCAAGAAGCAGTCAGTGTAGTAATACGGGTAGACAACTTTAATCCAGAGCAGGTCGATGTTGTTCGACTTCGACTGCTCTTCGCTTACGGGAGTGTCGTATGCGTCATCCATCTCCTTGTTAGTAAAGGTGATGCCACACCCCACAACCTCTTTCACTCTCTGTGAACATCCTTCGAGTATCAGGGGGAGCTGTTCTGGGAACACCTTCCCTCGCAGATTATCAGGATGTCGAACACAAGCCGGTCCTTCTTCGATCCTTTGTTCGGTAAGGTAGTCGATCTCAAACATCAGTACCTTGTTCTCCAGGCTGCAAATGAGGTAGTTGGTGGTAGTGCCTTCGACTTAGTAGTGCATTCTTGCTCTTGGACTAACAGACCAGCTTGTATAGGTCAGGTCTCAGTTGGATGACCGAGTGGTGGGTGTATCTCATGTCGTTGTAGAATCACTGAGGCGACTCGGGTGGCATCTTCGATCGCTTCATGTTGATAATGGCAAGGAGCAGTGTCTCGGATTCGTCTCAACTTATCTCGGCACGTGAAATGAGGTCGACGATGTACTCGTCCCTGTTCTCCATTTACGCATCAAGACCTTCACAGTCGATGTTGTTTTTCTGACAGTTCCACGATGTCAAGGTGGGGAGGGGATTCTTCATGTCAATGTCATACATGTCCTTCCAGAATGTGTGTCTGATCTTCTTACTCATATTTTGAAGACCTAGCTTCTCCAACAACCAATACCTACGTAATCCTTTCTTTTGGTAGTAACTTGCAGTCGTCTTCCCTTGACCATTGGTCCTTGACTGGTACTCCTGCATCAGTGTCAGCTGGGCGTTCTTGTCTAGCTGCATCCCTTTGATGTACTTGCTACCAAGCTCGAAGTCATCGAGGTTCGACACAATGAACTCTAGCTTCTGTTGATAACCTACCTCAAGGTTATGATCTCCGGTTTTCGGACGTGAACTGACCTACCTTGTACAGCTCAAGGTTGAGTGGCTTGCTGCAGAACACTCTCGGCATGCTTGCGAATGCTTCCGGTGGCGTTATGTCCACTAGGTTCTGCAGGCTAGTGTTCTTGAACTTGAGTTTGTCTACGAACCTCAGTTTCCAGTACAGGGATTTCATTTTCCCATCGAGCGTCTGGTACTCAGTGACCCTGATCTCGGTAAAAGATATGTAAATCTCCTCCGTGTTGCGGATGCCCTTGATCTTTATTTCTATCGCCCTAGGATCTTAATGAAACGGTGACTGTCGTATCTTGCCAGGTCTCATTAACAACAAAGGAGATCCTGTTGTTTAGTCTCCGATTTTTTTAAAGTTAAGGTTTTTTAAATACGTAGCTCGGTCGAAACTATAATGGGTCTTTATATCTTTAATTTTCTTCATTTCAATCAAGGAGACACAGAAACCTTTTGACTTATTTATTTCTACTTAAGGACATAAAAAATTGACCTCAAAAGCTCCAAAACTGCACGTGTTAAGAAAGTTGAAACTAAATAATTAAGAATTTTGCTTTGGCCTTGCTTAAGGACAAAATGTGTAGTCAAATTGACTTTTAATTTTCCAAATTTTTTGTGTATGTAGTGATTTTCTTCAGCATCATATAAAATAGAGAAAACGTTGTTATCAAATACTGAAGTCCCGTTTCAACAAAAATAAGGATCCGTTTAATGTTAACCCTTTTTGCACAGGAGCCCAAATATGAGGCACACTCAATTCCAAGATGATACGGGGAAAAAAGAAAAATCTAGCGCAGCCTTTTAATATAGCTTATGATATATATATATATGATGTTCTATAACCGAACAAAAAATCGTATAAATCATGTTATATATCCCAGTAAGTTTGAAATTTAGGAAACCTGATACATGCACATCATAGTCTTGGACTTGGAAATACAGTCAGGTACGGACAGCGAAAGCGGTTAAAACACAAATTATGCGATGTGTGTGGTGACTAAGATTTTATGATTATTGACTTTCCTTGTTCTTAAAGCAATAAACTAGCGTTGTTGTCGTATAGATAATATTTTCAGTTGACCCTAGGAATTGTGTCTACTATAATAACAACTTTCTAGATACTTTCTTGTTACTGAGTCACAGCTATTTAAAGCCTATATTAATATCGTGACATTTTTTTTAAACTTTATAGTCATCATTGAATCATCGGTATGAAGAATCCGTATCATAGACTATAACAAAGATGTTCCCTGTGGCATAGACATTATCCGTTTTCTGTATCTGTTATACATATATTTGGTAAATTATAACAGACAAAATTTTATGCAAGATTGTATGCTATTGATTTTTTTCTGTAACCATGATTCCCATAATAGATGTTCTGATAAACATACCGGATACTGATTTCTCTTCAGCTGTATTTACCTTTTCTTCTTCCTCCTTCAGTTTTTCCATAATCTGTACAGAAAAAGTAACAATGATATGAAAGAACCAGGGCCAATTCCCCCGTATTTGTTTCACTCATATCTCTCAATTTTTTAAATTTAAAGTATTTTGACAAAAAATCAAGTGCTATATAGTCAACAAAAGAAAATTTGATACATAACTATCCATAACTTAGAGTTTCCTACAAAGAAATGTCGGTAAAAGATAATATTTGATCATTTTTTAGCGATTTTATACGATTTTTCAAAAATTTGTTATGGACGACCTTCATTACTAAAATGATTTGGCACTTGAATGTAAGAGAATACACGTACAAAGGTTTCATACGAAAATTGCTGTTGGTTCTTCGTACTGAATGATTACCTCAAAGACGTAAAACCAGCACTGAAGGCAATGTTTCAACACCAATTCTGAAGACCACAATTGATAGAATTTTGAAATACACATAATTTTCAGTAATATTTGAACGATGTTTTGAAATTGGCCCTAGAAATGAAACAAATTTACGGGAAGGTGGTCCTCATCCTTTGTTTTTGTACGTTCGGTTAATGATTTACAGCATCAATACTTTCCCACTAACATTCAGCTAACATTTTACTATGATTGACTGGATAGGACACATTAAACATTACCAAATCTGCTAATAGGCAATACATTCTGAACTCTTTGATTAAGGCTATTTTAAAGGTTTGATATTTTTGTAGTTTTAAAATAGCCTTTATCAAAGCCTATTTTAAAGTTTTGATATTTTTATATTTTCAAAATGATGAACTTGTACATTCTTTGTAACAATCTGTGGACATAACTTTCTGATTATTTCAATATAATTTTTCCGACATAAATGTCTGTAGTTAGTATTTGTCATTTATTATCAACTATATGATGTCGAATCAATATGAAATATCAAACATCTGTCATAATACTAAGTGTTCTAATTTGTCAACCGTTAATAAAAAAATTAGCCAATTTGTATTTACATTTAAACACTTCCTAACAAATTGGATAGCTCGTTATAACAGCTTGGCTGAGTCATTATGACAAAATAAACTACATGGAAATGTTATCAGAAACGACATCAATTCTGACATATTTATTTTTAGCCCTTAATTCCCTACAGGGAGGGCTAGGACCACAAAACTCATTACCTTTCACTTCTACAATCAAAGACTAGTGCATTGACATATTACAACCCTAGCTACAATCATTTTTTTTAATTCACGCTCTTTCTCCCTTTGTGGGCCCTTTATATCCACAGTAAGAGCTAAGATTCTAATGCTGATTATCTCTCACTTCTAAAATCAAAGACAAATGCAATAATATTTCACAACCCTTTATTTTATCATTTTTATGGCGGTATGAAGTTGACTCGTTACGCAAATCAAAGTTAGCACCTCCAGTAGTTGACATGCTGATAAGGCGTTCACTGAGAGGTGAAGCTGGTAAGGTTGCTATGCGACTTGGGGCAGACGCAACATCATATCAGTTGCTGGAAAAATTAGAAGGGAATTTTGGTCTGCCATTTCAGCACAATAAACTAATGGAAGAAATTTACAGTACAAAACAAAAGCCAGGAGAGTATGTAATTACATGGGCTAACAGACATGAAGATCTGTTATATAAAGCTCGTAAACAAAAGTTAATCCGTCACGAAGATGTGAATGATAAACTATGTTCAATGTTCTGGAGTGGGTTGGAACCTAAACTCAAAGAAACATCGAGTCACTTACATTATATAGTAAAAGATTTTGATAAACTAAAAGCTGCTATGCGAGAACAAGAGTTAGATTGCAAGAAAGAATCTAAACCACAGCCAGCTAAAATGAATGTTATAACAGAGGATAGTAATACTCAGTCCGAATTCACAAGTATGATTCAGCAATTAGTAGCCGATGTAAAGGAGTTGAAAGAACGTGACTTTAGATACCAAAACAACAGTCAACATCACAACAGAGGTGGCTCAAATTATAGAAGAAATAGAAGCAACAGAGGTAACTCAAATAGAAATAACTACAGCAATCAAGGAGACAGATATAGATCACAACAACAGTCAAATACAAGTTATAATAGTTATAATAGGAATCAACATCAGCAGAGTTACAACACCAACACCAGTGACAGTGTACCAACATGTTGGCGATGTGGTCAAGTGGGTCATTTACAAATAGGATGTCGTGTTAGAGTAGGCAACAATCGCAGTGCAGGGTTAAACTACAACAAGCCGGCATCGAGGGGCAGATAGTCGGCTCAAAGCAGTACCGCCCTAAACATAATGATATAAATTTAGCTGGGTCTGCGAATGAGACTGACATTATTATAGGTGGAATACATACTCAAGCACTCTTAGGTACAGGGTCAACTGTTTCCACCATTAGTTACAGTTTTTAAATCGATAATTTTTCCAACCTTCAGTTACATTCTGTTCAGGATGTATTAAACATAGAATGTGCGGATGAAAATCAGCTACCGTATGAAGGATATGTTGAATTGGATGTAAAATTAGCGAATAAAAATTACAAGACTAATACTGATTCCACTTTATCAAATTGTATATTTCTTGTAGTCCCTGATATCAGGTATAATTCAGTGGTACCAGTACTTATTGGAACAAATATTTTGGCATCATATATTGCAGAACTTGAAAATGTATATGGGGATAAATACCTTCAAAATGCTCAGTTATATACTCCGGTTTATATGTCCTTAAGGTGCCTTTAACTCAGAGGACGGAAACTGAGAAAACAAAACAACAGAATAGCCATAATAAAATCGGCCGAAACTGAGCGTATCCTAATTGAACCAAACTCTGAGGTCAGAATTAGGGGTTACTTAGCTAAACAAGTCCCATATCATCCTGTCTGCTGTCTAATTCAACCAACTACAGGTACCGTCATACCAGATGACATTGACATCACACCCACAGTTGTACCATACACTTATGGACAAACTAAGATGGCAGATGTACATCTAACTAATGTTTCAACCAGAACAGTAGCAGTGTCACCTAATGCTATTCTATGTGAGTTACACCCAGTCACCATTGAAAATATTAAAAGGTTTGAAGAACAACAACAGCCTGATTCCAACAGTTTATTCACTGAAGAAGGAGTTACTATATGTACAGATGACTTAACACCACAAGAAATAGAACAAGGGAAACAACTTATAAGTAAGTATAGGGATATCATGGCCAAGGATGATACTGATATAGGAACAACAAAGGTAGTGAAACACCGGATAGAATTAGTGGACGAGACACCTTTCAAACAAAAACATAGGCGAATTCCACCTGCCATGTATGAGGAAGTCAGAAACCACATACATCAGTTATTAGCTAGTGATGTCATTAGGCAATCTTATTCACCCTGGGCTTCAAACATCGTGTTGTGCCGCAAGAAAGATGGAAAGTTAAGGCTATGCGTAGATTATCGTCAGTTGAATGAAAGGACCATCAAGGACGCGCATGCGCTACCAAGAATTGACGAAATATTGGAAGCTCTAGCAGGTAATAAGTACTTTACTGTAATAGACATGAAGTCTGGATATCATAATGTGGAGATCGAGGAACAACACAAAGAAAGAACAGCATTTACTCTCGGTCCGCTAGGTTTCTATGAATATAATAAAATGCCATTCGGGCTGGCAAATAGTCCTGCCACATATCAAAGGCTAATGGAGACAATTTTGATGGATCTCAATCTTAAAATTTGTTTTGTATACTTAGATGATGTCATTATATTCTCTGACACATTTCAAGAACATCTGAATAGAATTGACAAAGTATTCAACCGTCTCAGAGAATCAGGTTTGAAATTAGCACCAAAGAAATGCTCATTCTTTATGAGACGAGTAAAATATGTCGGCCACATTGTCTCTGAACATGGAATCGAGCCAGATCCAGACAAAATTGAAAAGGTACGGTCATGGCCAACACCAACTTCGCCCGAAGAAGTTAGAAAATTTTTAGGGTTTGTAGGCTATTATCGACGTTTCATTAGGGATTTCTCAAAAATAGCACGCCCTCTTATAAATTTAATGCCTACACCAAGGAAAAAGAAAGGATTTAAAAAGGGAAAAGAACAAAATCATAAAACATGGATTTGGACATCTGAACAAAATAAAGCTTTTGAAAATCTTAAACAGTGTCTTACAGAACCACCTATACTAGGCTATCCAAATTTTTCACAACCATTTGAGCTCCATATTGACGCATCATCTTATGGTTTAGGTGCTGTTCTTTATCAGCAGCAAGATAGTCAAAAGCGAGTTATTTCATATGCTAGCAGGAGTCTCACTAAATCAGAGAAACATTATCCTGCTCACCGATTGGAATTTTTAGCTCTGAAATGGTCGATCACGGAAAAATTTAGTGACTATCTTAAAATGTCAAAATTTCTTGTTCTTACTGACAACAACCCGCTGACTTATGTCCTGACCTCTGCTAAGCTGGATTCAACAACACAACGGTGGATAGCAGCACTATCATCATATAATTTTGATATAAAATACAGGTCTGGAATGAATAATGCAGATGCTGACTCCATGTCACGATTGCCACAACTTCTGGAGAAGAAAACATCTGATACAATTTCTTCTGATTCTATTCAGGCAATCTGTAATGCTGTTCCATCCACTCCAGCTATTGAAACAATTTCATACTCAGCAGAGATAGCAGATAACTTGGACGCTGAAACATCTTTGCAATCATTGAATGTTCCTTATATACAGAACCAAGACAAGGTTCTACACTTTTGGATCAATCAGGTTCAGTCAGGGATCAAACCATCTAAGCATGAGATACCAAAAACACCAGAACACAGAGCTATTTTACAAAATTTTGATAAATTACAACTTATAGGTAATTGTCTATATCGATGTACATATAACAGTGTAACTGGAGAAGGCAGAAAACAGTTACTATTACCATCCACTTACAAAAATATGGTTCTGCAAAAATTACACGATGAAATGGGTCACCAGGGTAGAGACCGTACCATCTCACTCCTCCGCGACCGATTTTATTGGCACGGAATGACAAAAGATGCAGAAAACTGGATTTCAAAGTGCGATCGGTGTTTACGAAGGAAAACACCAACTAATCAAAAGGCTCCGATGGTAAGTATCGAAACCTCCCAACCACTTGAACTTGTTTGTATGGACTTTCTTGGGTTAGAAACATCAAAAGGAGGTCATCAATACATTTTAGTAATCACTGATCACTTCACCAAATATGCAGTTGCTGTACCAACCAGAAATACTACTGCCCGTACCACGGCAGAAGCATTTATCAATAACTTCGTTGTAAACTATGGTTTTCCGAAAACAATTCACAGTGATCAGGGAGCAAATTTTGAAGGCAAATTAATAAAGGAGCTATGCGAGTTAGCTGGAATGCATAAATCCCGTACAACTCCATATCATCCCCAAGGTAATGGAGTTTGTGAAAGGTTCAACAGGACTCTTCTCAACATGTTAGGCACTTTAAAGCCCAGCCAGAAACAAAACTGGAAAGCACATGTTGCTACAATGGTGCATGCCTATAATTGCACCAGGCATGACACAACTGGGATGAGCCCTTATTTTCTTATGTTCGGAAGAGAACCTAAAACTCCAGTTGATGTTCTATTCAATATAGATCAAAATCAGAAAACACCAGCCACAAAGTATGTACAAGCCTTAAAAGAAAGGATGAAATCAGCATATGAACTTGCAATATCATCAGCAAGAAAACAGCAACAACAACAAAAGGCCAATTATGATTTGAAATCAAGAAATGCAGTTTTGGACATTGGGGATAAGGTATTAGTGAAAATTGTAGCTTGGGATGGAAAGCATAAATTGTCAGATAAATGGGAGGAAGATGTTTATATTGTTATAGATCAACCAAATTTAGGAATTCCAGTTTTTGAAGTGCAAAAAGAAAATGGTACGGGTCGGAAAAGGATTTTACATAGGAATTTATTATTACCCATAAGTTCTTCTCAGCAGCCAGATGTTGATCAAGAGCAAATAACTCTTGATGATGATCGTCAAGATCAAGATGAAGAGTCAGTGATCTTTGACCAGATAGAGGTTAAAGGTAATGACACAGCAGATGTGTCAACTAATGAAAGTACTGAAAAAGTTTCAACAGGGGACGCCCTGCATGTTGTTGCTGATGATAAAGATATTGGATGTCAGAAGGAACATTCCGTCACTCAGAAATCTGATTCAGCAAGTGATCAAAATACATCAGTTCGTAACACTGATGAACAAATTGATCAATTGGATGCTGATAGTAGAAGAAGTCAGGGCCCTGAAAGTAGTAGTACATGTAGTAGTGAGGATGACATTGTACCAGAACCACCCAGAAGATCAAACCGTAAAACCACAAAACCCAGTTGGATGAGATCTGGGGAATTTGTTATGGCTCAACAGTCAGACTGGATGAGAAAAGCAGAATTTTTAAAAGGTCTGGCAATGTCCGGAATGTTTCCGTCTGCGGAGAAGGACATCGGAAAAGCGCTTGTAAAAATAGTGACTGAGAATACGTAACTCTGTGAAAGTTTTTTTTAACTTTTGTTATTTTTTTCCCTGTATTTCATTATTTCTATTTCTCTTTCTGTTTGTAATGTAAACGGTGGG
>JAOXYJ010228379.1:0-10208 GCA_028566555.1 Lithophaga nigra
ACTCGTAGCACTCGATTTTTAAATTTTAAGTATTTCGAAAAAAAAAAAAACAAGTAATATGTATAGCCAACACTTTAACAAAAGAAAGTTCAGTACAAAACGTTCCATAACTTAGACTTTTCTAGGAAGAAATGTTTGTGAAAGATGACTTTTAATGAATTTTTAGCAATTTTATACCATTTTTCAAAAAATTGTTATAAAGGACCTTCATAACCAAAATGATTCGGCACTTAAATGTAAGAGAATACACGAACAAAGTTTCATACAAAAATTGCTGTTGGTTTTAAAGGTCCTTCGTACCGAATGATCACCTCAAAGACGTAAAAATAGCACACGCTCTGAAGGCAATGTATGAACAAGTACAACTTTTTGCTACATCAGTTCTGAAGATCACAATTGATAGAAATTTGAAATATAACAGGCTACGAATTGGTGAATTTTCAGTAATGTTTGACGATGATTTAAAATTGGCCCTGGAGGTAAAACAAATTCAGGGGAAGTTGGTTCTCCTTCTTTGTGAATTTTGGATGCATTTGAATTTTCTACATGCCTTAACAATACTCTAGTTTCGAAGAAGTAAGTGATATAGCAGTCCGAAGGACCATGTGAGCAATTACCATCATATGGCGTCTGTCGTTAGCTTTTCGTATCATTTCAGTGTTCTCCGAAACCACAAAGTCAAATATTACAAAACTTGGCAGGAATGTATATTACGTGGTTCTTCAAATTTCATGTTAACTTTATGGTCCCGATCAGAAATGCAACTCGACCGCTTAAGGCAGGTAATGTTCTTTGAAAATTTGAAAGAATTTCTTGTCAAAAAATACATATCGGTTGAAATTGTTTTATGGTGTGGATGGTGCTTCATCGAGTTTTTGGGGTTTTTTTGTTTTGTTTTTGTTTTGGGGGTGGGGGCGATAAGAGAGAGATTCAAGATGGATGCCACCTAGAAATACAGAGTAAACATTAAATCCTATGAAAAACGCACTCTTCTTGGAAGCGACGGGCACAGTTAAACCGATACATGTTCATGAATGATTATTGGCTTTTCCTGTACCATTATATTGTTTTAATGGCAATCGGAATTCCAGAATGACTGCTTCTATGGAACATTTGACTCTGTATTTCGAGATCTTCAAGCAATTGAGACAAAATTTCACCAGTGATCGCTGGCCCTTTTTCTAGTTCGTGTTCTTCTTATCAATGGGAATTTCAAGATGTTCGACATCATGGAACATACATGTAGTTTAACATTGGATCCTGTGGGAATTGTGCTTAGCAGATTTTTTTCTTTGAAAGTGAGAAAGTTGAATCGAAACTATTCATGAATTACTATTTAAAAGTCCTTTACCAAGTTTCTTCAGGCCGATCAGACTTCCCATGATGACCACTTGCCATGGAACATAATTGAACATTGGACATTATGGGAAACTAAGACACTAAAGCCGAGATTCTTCATAGATGATAATAGGGTGATTCTTTCCCAAGTTTGTGTTTTTCATGTCTGTCAGAATTTCAAGATGACCGCCACGACGGAATGTTTGACTTTATGGGTTTATGGGAAATGCACTGAAAGATATTCTTGGAAACGACTGAAACTGTTCATGAATGGTCATACAGTAGCTTGGTATTTTTTCTTAAAGTTTTGTTTAAAATTTTCAGTTTCTTCGACGTTCGTAAATTACAAGTTCTTGTTGCTTGATGTCAACTATTAGATTATATGGTACACAAGACCGCACGTTCATGTATTTCGGAGAGGATTTATATATTTTGGACATCTTAGGTATTTGGTGAATTGATACTTGTATGGAAAGATTTACTTTTTTTTATTACATTTTGTTAAATGTTTACCTCTGTGTTTGTCATGGCACCGCAAACCAGGAAGTCCAGAATGGCGCCATAAAACAAGTTGAATACTGAATCTTTTTCTGTAAACTCCATTCACCATAATGGTTTTACACTTCAGTTTAAAAAACTATTTATTTTTACATGATATGTATACTAATGAAAATTTCACAATTCATATCATATCTTTGACTACATAGTTACCTCGGAATTACTCTATTAGGTTTCTTTCGTTCTATAAATTTCTGAAAAGATTTGGGGTAAAACCAAATTTAGGAATAAGATGAGGTTGTTTTATCTTTCAGGAGAAGTTCCTCATTTTTTCACTGCTGACTATCACCAAAGAACTTGGAAAAAATACCAACAGCAGAAATTAGCCTCTCTTGGTCATACTGTTGTTGACACATTTAGTAAAAGGAAGAAAACATGCGTAGTATGCTTAAAAAATAACATCCGGTCACGCAAAGGAGATCGAGTACGCGTGCGTCAACAGTGTGGAGCTTGCGCAGCCCCTCTGTGTATTGGATTTAGAGACTGTTTTATTGAATACCATAAGGCTCTCCTCAATTGAAATGCTTAGGCATACTGTTGGGTTAATTTTTCACATCAACAGGAGGAATAAGCCAATCACAAATCGGTTGTTGGATTGAGAGATGTTTGACGTTATTTTGTTCTAATAATCGACGCCGTACTAGCATATATATGCTATAAAGGTGTATATGTTGCAGACTGATATTTGTAACCGGCAGTGTGACCTAACATTTGGTGACTTGTAGACAGATTTCAGTCAATGTCATGGATTAATTCGCCTTTTATTCTTTATTTCACTGTTTTGTTGCTGTGAAAAACTTCAGATAACAGCGTTATTCAGGTTGAAAACATTAACAAGACATCGTTCCGATCGTCAGAACGATTTCTAAGTTTTGAAAAATGATGTGTATATTTAGATTTATATGCTACTACCTGTTGTTCAAGAACTAGTAATAAAGGAGAGAACTGTAAGAAAGTTGTAACTCGAACCACTTTTAAAGCGTGACTACGGGAAGGGAATACCTATAACTGAACGGGAGTATAAAACAGATTTCCACAGTAATGCTTTGTATTCACTCTATACAGTTTACTAATTTCTTTAGCCTTTCTTGTTCTTGTTTTAAATCAATAAATATAAAACTTCTTTTTCTACCTTTAAATTCCAGTCTTCTAACTGCTAATTACAACAGCTTCTTATTTAGTTCCAAGAATATTTTCTAATCTTGTTTGGGGCCTGGGTGGCCGAGTGGTTAAGGTCGCTGACTCATAACCACAAGTTTAAAACTGCTGCCGCGGGCCCGAGTCCTGCAAGCCCCTCATCAAGTGTTAAGATATCCAGACAATTATCCAGGGTCGTGGGTTTCACCTGGTCAGCTGGTTAGCTGTCCTGACACTCCTCCCCCAGTAAGTCTGGTAGTCATGATATAGCTGATATTGTTGAAAGTGACAAACTCATCTTGTTCAGGTTCATGTTTTTTCTTTGATAGTGCTCATTGTCAATTCTGTTTTATTTCATCTTTACTCAAAAACTCATACTATAGGAAAGAAAGGGATGTTATGATGCAATATTGATTTCAAATATTTCCAGTCGTTTCAAAGGGTACTGCATACATGTATTTCTCATTCGATTATAGATGAGCTTGCTGTTCCGTATGATAAATGCTTTCCTTTATATCCAAAAAACTATATTGCAACGTTTTCCATAGTTTTTTAGACCTTGTACATGTTCACAATATGTATGAGTTATCCATCTAGTACTTTCGTTTGGTATGGTCAAAACCTGCTGATATGAGAAACAGAAGAGCTTCTTCTGTAATATCTGTATCCCATCTTGCATGCAGTAAGATCACTTTTTCTTTTTCCTTTCAGATTCACAACCTGCTGATCTAGCATTACAGACAAACATGTATGTGGTTAAAACTGGAGACTTTGGCAATCAAAATTTTCGTCGGCCTTTACCACCACTTAGTGACAGTTCAAATTCATCCCCCGGGGATCTGAGAGCAAAGAGACATGTGAATATGAGAAATTTGCAAATGATGGGGCACTGTGCTATAGATAATGTTGATAAAAAGTTAAGATCTTGTGCCGTTTGTTCTGCCAGTAAAAACATTTCTAAAGGAGGTCATAAAATTCGAAGTCGGTTCAAGTGTTCAACATGCGACGTTCCTCTATGTACAAAATATAGGGACTGCTTTGTTACCTATCATCACTGGCTAATAATTTAAGATGAAACGTGTAGCAAACATTTGTAACTTGCTGATGATTCATTTGTTATTTCTTCTTCAAGGAGAAGATGGTAGAAGGTTGCAGATTATTCGGTTGTTAGATTAGCACTTTCATTGTTGTTGGTAGAAATACGTTCTTTATCGTATGCATGGTGCTTTCTTGGAGGTCCGCAATTATGAAATGACAGACTATTTCTTTCTCCTTTCAGATATGCCAAAGCTTCAACAAATGGCTGCACAAATTTATCCATCTTTTTCTCATGCTCAACAGTTTGAATGGCATCGAGCCAAAATGCGACAGTTAGAGACACAGGGTCACGTTGTGGTGAATACGTTTGATGGGAGGTTAAGACCTTGCAAATACTGTTCAGACCGGAAAATAAAAACAAAAGCAGGCCACATGGCCAGAACGAGAAACAAATGTCATCTTTGTGATGTTCCTCTGTGTACAAAAAATCGAGACTGCTTTAACTTATACCATGAATGGTTGTTAAAATAAGTGTTGTTTTCGAGCTGTAGTTAGATACCTTAGATATCAGTTGTAGGTATTTGTGTATTTTACGTCCGTCGTAATTTGCATTACATTAACAAAAATTGGTATGGGAGTTTTGATTCGTTAAATGAGTAATTGTCTCCTTGCAGGAACATATGCCTGGATAAATCCACCACCTGTCTTATCAGATGTGGAGCAAATTCTTAAAGGAAGTGAGGCTATGGTCGGACACAAGCTTGTCCCTATGGAGACTAATCGACGAAAGAGATGCAAATATTGCCAGAAACGTCGACTTAAGACGGCAGCAGGAGGGATAGCTGAAACAGCGTATCACTGTCAAGCATGTCTTGTCCCTCTGTGTCCTGGAATCAGGACAGGAAGGAACTGTTTCAGCTTATATCATCTTGAATTCGTTCTCCCTCAGTTTAGTGCGGTTTAATAGTGATGTCCAAATGGTTTAAAGAAAAACATTAATTCGGCTGAAAAGCGTACATTTGTTCGTGTACTGATGTAAAAATTGTATTTAGTTTATAGTGTTCTTATTAAGAAACCATTTTATTATCGGGAAAGTATAACGTTGAATTTTTAAGCTGGATCATTATGGCGGATTGGTGAAGCTCGCTGATCCATGAATACCACCGTTACACCGCCGTCGTGAGTTTGAGTCCAGATTGCAGATTGCTCCACTTAATGGGATTTTAGAACACCTAACTAAGGTTGGGAGTTTCACTTGTCAGCCGGATTTTCGAAGTCTGGAAGTCACTGTAGAACTGATAAATCACTGAACGTGACGGTAGCCTGCAACAACAAAATTTTAGAAAAGTTTATGTACAAATATTTTTCAGACATAATAAAAAATTTGTTGACGCTGTCCTGTAGTGCAAGGGGTAACCATATATGTGGGGAAAAAAATCGTTCGGCTGCGAAGCTTTTAATTATACTTATTTTTTTTCCCTCAGTAGGTTTAACTGATTGTTCCTTTAAATGCAAATATTCGGAAAGTAATGTTATTAGGTCATATTGCAAAGCTTTCGTAAGCATCAATTTGAAATGTACTACATTGTTTAACGACATCAGATGGTAATGCAACCTAGTTAATTTTCTTTAAAATTGTTAGATTAAAGCGAATTGAAAACGGTCAGTTTTGAATAGGGAATATTGACAATGTGTTTATGACACTCTAACCATTTATGTAGCTTGCTTTCAGCTGCAATAAAATATTTTAACCAATAGTCTTCGGTATTATTACTGAACTATGGTGACCGCTGTCACTGTACTTCAACAAAAACATAACATGTTATCTGGAATGGCATTATCCGTATTATTATAGTAGTAAAGGCTTTTTCAATAAATTCCGTAATAATAGCATTTGTTACTGTAATTCCAGTCAGTTTGTCAAATAATTGAAAATAATGCCTAAAAGGAACTATTTGGAAGGCGTATTAATTTTGTAACATGACATCACCAAGAAAGTTTATCGATGGGTAAACTTTTTCGTCGTCATGGTTCTGATCATGCAGCAAATTTAAAATATTGGAATTATCAGATATTCTTCTGGTGTTTCCTGTATCTATTTAGTAAGTTACACAGGTACATTACACCAGGCTGTGAAACGGATAATCATATACATGATCATTAGCCTATATTTCCACATTAAGGAGGAATATTCTAGTCTGCTGGTTAGCGGTCTTGTCTTTCTGGTTAGAATTTTGCAATTAAAATGTGTATTCAACACATATAATTTAGGTCCAATGAAACGTATTTGCATGAACAATTCGTAATGGCCTGGTATACTAGTAAAGTTACAGTTCAAATTTATTGTACATGTCGGCCAGCAATCAATCATCTGTGCTTGACTTCAACTTTACTGTCTCTTGACTGTTTTTGTTAAGGCTGGCTGTGATATAGTAACTATAGACTCTTGGTCAGTCATATTCACTCTTCAGTTTGAATGTGAGCCGGGCACCTGTCGTCTCACTGACATCTATATGGTTTACCGACTTCCTTTAATTTGCGACATGTGGCATCATTTTATGTGTCAGCTCTTGTTTCTTACTACAGATTTGCTAGAAAGTGTTGGTTACGTTCTTTGTAAGGTACAACCATGCATTAATGTTTTCTTCAGAACATGGAAGTCCTCGTTAATAATAACTCCTTCAATTACAATTAGACTGGTTACACATCTGTTACTGGAAACAACCGGTGAGCTCAAGAAAGACCACGTGGAAAAGTTCAACACGATTCTTCATATTCTTCTTGTGTCGTGAAAATGCAGGATTTTTACTAAATACCGGATATGACGTAAAATCTGTGATTTTCTTGATTAAGAAAATCTAAGCTTACTATGACAAAAAATATTTATATCTTTCCCCTTGACAATTAAATGAAACGTAGTGAAAAAATATTACATTAAAACTATGTTCACCTTCACTTGGACGCAGTAACCTTCTCACTACCATTTTCTGTTTGCAGGTAGCGTTGGATTGATGACGTCACACAATCAACCGATTCCGTATAAGCTTTGGAACACTGGAATTCCGGGTCACAATGTGGTTCCCACAGAAGGGAATAAACAAAAACTATGTAGATATTGTCGTGCAAATGAAACTAAATCTCCATCAGGATGGAAAATTTTAACACGTTCCAAGTGTGAAGCTTGTGATGTACCACTTTGTCGAGATGGTAAAACGGAGAGAAATTGCTTTCGGTTATTCCACGAACGATACGTTTTTAATTCTGAATCACGTTTGGAAGAAAACGTTACTTAAAGTGCGCTTAATTTGACAGCATTCTTTAGCGAATGTTGTCGAATTCAAACTGTATATATATATATGCTTTGAAATGACTAGATAAGTGTACTATTCCGTGTATTATATGCAAACATATGAATTGTCAGATATTCGTTTTTAACAGATATTCCGAATTTTCACGCGTCTAGCCCTTAGTATGATTGCAACACATATTTGAGACAGATGTCAGTCATATCACTATTAAAACAGTGTGGTGTTTGGTAACAGTTTATACTTATTTTTTCATGCTTGTTGTGCCTTTCCTTGCATAGCAACATTTTCCATTGACTAGTAATTTTTTTTTTCAATGAAAGTATTTCTTGAATAAGACTACAGGTCAGTTTCAGTTTGAGAGATCACCTACCCCCCCCCCCCGACACACACACACAAAAAATGTCGGGCTTTCTAGAAATTAGGTAATTTGTCTCCCTACTGTAGAAATGGAGAGCGGAATGTGTAAGATCTTAGACGACGCGCGTGCATACTTAGCGATAAACAATTATATGTCAGTTTAAATTGTAAAATACTGATTATACTGCGATCATTTTAGTTCTTTGTGCGGCGATTTAATTCTGTAATTTTTTCTCCACATTTTTGACCGTATATCACAAATTAGGTGACATGAGGACTGCGAAGTACATGATTTAAAATTATTGAGTTTTAGTTGGAAATCAGTAGGGAAGACCAAACCCAGAATGGCTCCATCCCAACGTAATGGCTGGGACATTTCATTGTACTTAAAAATGTCATAATGCATGCTTTTACTTTTCTTGATGAGTACAGAACGTAGAATCCATACTACTTATATGAATTCGCTCCTCAACAGTTGCTTTTTTTCCTTTCAGACAAAGCGGGAATTGTCCCAGGTACAACTGGTTTCGAATGGAGTAGAAATCCGAAGCAGACACCCGAGATAAGAGGGCATAATCTAGTCCATAATGACAATTTTAAGCAAAAAGTTTGTCATTACTGTAAAATTACTGGCACGAAAACACAGTCCGGTTGGACAGTTCTGACTGGAACTAAATGTTCTGTTTGTAATGTACCACTGTGTCGTGGGACAACACGCCCATTTAGGGAGTGCTTTAATTTGTTCCATGATGAAATTGTGTTCAAGGACAAACCAAAATAACTTTTAAGAATCAGTCTTTTATCCGTTGTAAATATTTAATACGACTTCTTGATGATTGGTCAATGTTGTATTGCTTTTGTCTATAATCTGATGATAAATAAGGCATGGTTTCCATCCTTGTAATACGCAGTACCAGCTGATCAAATGAAATGCACACAGTTATTTTGGTATTTCAATGGTTGAACTGAAAACTTGAGAAATTTATGTTTTAATGTTAGGAAAAGGGTGCCAGCGCCTGATTTCATTCTTGGGGCGTTTTTGATTGAAATCCATGTTTCTTCTTTATTCAACTTGAGGACAGCTTTGTCTCTTGAGTAGCTCCTAAGATCAGATGAATACCGATTTTTATGGCCCACCCACGAATGTGGAAGGGGCATATAGTGTTACCGTTCTCTGTCCATATGTACGTACGTACGTCCGGACTGGTTCTTGGTTAAAAACTTGGATAGTATAGCACAATCCAGAAAGAACGGTCCGTTTGACCTACATTTGACACATGAGCGACTTTTGTTGTTCTTAGTAAAGGTTAATTTCACATGGTACAGCAATGATACGTTAGAGCAATTGACCTATAGTTACACCAAATAGAAAAAAACCCCGAAAAATCAGAAGTGTTCAGTGTTTCCTGTTAGTAAAATAGTGTGTTAATTTGTACTGGTTAGCGATAAAATTCATATTTTAAGCGTTTGGTATTTACTGAAGACAGTCAAGATTGCGATCGTTTAATGGATTGTTTTTGGGCTGGAATTCGATTCCAACAATTCAGTGAAATTGGGGGGTGGGGGATATAAACAAAATGTGAAAGGTCATATCAAACTTCAGTCACATCTGTTGAAGTAAAAAATACAATAGTTAATGTGTTGTTCACAACTTCAGGCTGCAGCAATGCATCATTATAAGTAATGTTTTAAAGTTTTCATTCTCTACCGACTCTCCTTAAAAAAAGCTTATCTTAATAATACATGTAGTTAATTTTGCGTCATATTGCTGTATAGATCACTTGTTCTGTCAGCGCTGTTTTCAGGTATGTTTTACCAATGTTAGAAAAGTATATACAGATTGTAAGCCAGAAAGAAGAGAAACCACTTCAGACATTGTTTAGATCGCCTTCATCGTGCAGATGAATACTAATCAACAGTGACCATTGGTGGCTACAAACAGATTCGTGACAAATGAACCGAAGTTTAAAAATATATATAGGCGGAGGTGCAGAAAATCGTGAAAGGAGGGTTCCCACAAAAATTTTGATCATTAATCATATGAAAAGCCGGTTCCACTTCGAATTTTACAAACACTGTATTTTAGATAAAATTTTCCAACAGAAAATGGGGATGGGATCCAATCCTCTAACACTCCTGCCAATGATATAATGATACAAACTGCGAAAATTAGTTTTTTGTGTAAAATTTACTCCGCGTTGATGTTGTATTATATTTATGTTGCATAATTTCGTACAATAAATTGCAAGCGAAAACCATGTTATTTTTTATTTGCCACAAACAGAGTAATTGTGAAATATAAATGATTTGCTGGATCAGGCCCCGGCGCCATACAACAATTCTTACCTGAGACTAAACCTTTTCAAGGTTAGTCGGCGCCACAGGCCGAAACGTCATAGTCCAAGTTTTCTGTGATGTCAATATTAATAATTTTAACTTATTTTAATTAACTTATATTAATAATAAAGTATT
>JAOXYJ010228490.1:0-10207 GCA_028566555.1 Lithophaga nigra
CCCGCCCTTCTCTCGGTCGACCCACTTTTCAGATCCTACCAATTGATATATTGTTAACTTGTTCTCGTCCTGAATATACATGTAAAATTTGCCGCTGGACGTTAAACAAACAACAATCAATCAATCAATCACACATCAAGAATTTTATAGGTATGCTCATATAAACAGTAAAATGAGACAGCAAAGTAGTAAATTATGTGAGAACTAAAGTTTTTCCATCAACTGAACAATAAGGAATGGAATCGCTTTTCTTAATTTTTATCAGGGACTGTTGAAACAACGTTTGCATGCCCCCTCTCGGTCCAATCAAAGAGTAAGGTCACGTGAACCTTTAGGGAAATACCTTTTTTGCAACTGCAGTATTCATAATCACTTTCTATAGAATATTTATTTTCCTATGGATAAAAGCCCCCGAGGGAACCCCGGAGTATAGAAATAGGACACGGTTTCTCCGGCCGATCGGGTACAACCCTTCCTCAATGAATCGTCCTTTGGTTGTGCGGGATGTAAAAATGCACAACTCGTCCGTCGGATTGGGACGTAAAATCCGAGGTCCCGTATTGGGAGAATGCCACACTCTCAGCACGCTAAAGAACCCTTGTAACAAGCTCATTACGAGTGGTCCGTAGGTGACCGGTTACAAGGCTGAATTTTCTGCTCCTACCCATCCTGTCCCCCTTTTCCAGTGGCAATCAAAATTATCCATCCCTTCTCTCGGTACCCCAACTTTTGGCTTTCTAGGGTGTTGAGAGCTTGCCTCCTCCTCAGCAACATCCTCTTTCTCTGTAATGTATCCGTCAGTATCATCCTCGGGGTCGTTTGGACGTTTCATATCGGTTCCCATTGCATCCTGAAAATGATTTAACATGATATGTATATAAATAGCAAGAATAAACTAGCAGAGTGACCGAAAAGAGAAATCAAAATTAAAAAAGCTAAGGGGACAAGGCAAGACCGAGAAGGAGGTAGCCGATGAGACAAGCACACAAAACAACAAAACCATGACGCCAAAAATATTTCGGACAATACGAACGTCCACAAAATGCAGGCAGAAGCAATATCAGGTGCTCCGGAAGGGCAATGCAAACGAAGATTAAATAGTTTTTTCCTTGCCTTCACCCTTTCTAATAACATTTAATTTCCGACTTCATGGAAGTTACGATAGATATTTTACATTGTACTTTACCTGCAGCTTCCGTCTCCACTTAAAAACACTGTCATTCACATGGACCCTAATTGCAGATAGTATTCTCAAAGCAGTAGGGTGACTGGTACTCAATCCTAACTTGTTGAAATGAGTGAACAACTGAAAATAGAGTGGCAAAATGTGTAAAGAGTTGTCGTAGCTGAACATAGTAAATGAATTGATTGATTGATTGTTGTTTGTTTAAGGTCCAACACCAAATTTATATGCATATTCTGAACAAGTTAACATAGGTACGATCTGAAAAGTGGGACACCAACGGTAGCTGGGGTATAAAAGTATGGCCACCTGGACTTCTCTCGTCCGGCAATAGGACCCGTGCTGAGGGAGCGTCCGTTTGGCTGTGTGGGGCGTATAAATACGCAGTCACGTCCAGTCTGATTTTTGACATTAATTCTAAGGCACGTGTTGGGGGAGTACCACGCTCTTTGCACGTAAAAGAAGCCTTGGGCAACAACTCTTCGGAGGGGTCCGTAGGTGACCTGTTGTAAGGCTAAATTTCTGACCCTACCCAACACACCCTCGTTTTCCAGTGGCAGTCAAAATTACCCGCCCTCCTCCAGTCAGGGGATCCAGCTGTACAACTGATTATGAAAATCAGCTACACAACTGATTTTCATTGCAAAATAAGAGTAAGCTCCCTTACATTGAAAAATTAATAATCAGGTGTACAACTGATAATTTTTTCACCACAAAAAGAATACAATTTTAGCTAGAGTTATCTCCCTTCGAAATGCATCCAACATTTTCAAAGCTTACACTTGACCCAAGAGATAACATACCAGAATTAATGAATTTTTCTATGTCATTTTTGTGATATCGTCATGATGTCCAGTGAATCAATACAGCCCTAGTGGTCTTGTAAATCACATTATAAGAAACATAATTTTTCTAATAAATGAAAATTATTGCATACATACATTTATATATCAATAATGATAGTATAGGGTTATTTTGGTCCATTGTCAATTGTCTGTTATTTCC
This sequence comes from Lithophaga nigra, assembly GCA_028566555.1. Lineage (NCBI taxonomy): Eukaryota > Metazoa > Mollusca > Bivalvia > Mytilida > Mytilidae > Lithophaga > Lithophaga nigra. Next base: position 2,189 of record JAOXYJ010228490.1, read on the forward strand.
TTTGTTTTTGTGCTGAGGTCTATTGTTCAATTAGCCAGAAATGGTAATTAGCTCTGTGCAAAGGAAGGTTTAAATTTGTGTTTTTTCCTGAATTTACATCTTTATTGCATCTTCTTTTGTGCAGATGTCACTTCACCAGCCTCACAAATATATATGCACATTATTGCAATGGAAATAATTTTGGGGCTTTGAGGCAGTATTCCCTCCATTAAAACCACTGCATATGCAATAAAAGTGCCGAAAATGACAGAATATTGAAAAAAGTACACTTGACTTTATGGGGGACAAAAAAATCAAAATCCAGACAGAAAGCATTTTATGAAAACCTTCACCTGACCATTATTTACATGTATGCTAGAAAGGGACAAAAATACAAAGACAGGCATAGATTATGTTATATCCTTGATGATCAAACGGGGGCTTCTAGTGTAATAGAGACGTGTAGGTCAGAAAATAGGAAATCAATGAAACAATTATGTGTTTCCTCAGGGTAACTTTAAGGCGCTGTCTCACATGCTCATCTGCCAATATATATTAAATCAGTCGAACAACTGATTACTGAATTGAGAAACAAATAGAATCTGCTATACAACTGAAAATGAGTTATTAATTGTTAAACTGTTCTTTTAAGTTGGATACTCAAGTTATCATACAGAAACCTATTTCGTACGGACATACAGACAGACGGATAAGGGTAAACCTTAAGGCTTAAAAAATTATATCATTTTCAAATAAAAAACAACAGAATAATTAGCAATGGTCAAAAACTTCTCACTAGACCATGTGTACAAAGGACTATCAGTGGATGGACCATAAAGTAAAATCTGTGCTCAAATCTTTATCTGTCTGGTGCTTGATGTAAAAGTGTACTAAATTTAAAAGATATTGGATAAACCATGGATGTTACAAGTCCAAATTTTCTCATGTATAATTTATTTTTAACAGGCTGACATATCCTCTTGATATCATGGGTATAGCAAGTACTTATTTTGAACTTTAAATAATTATTGTATATGGAGAAAAGAAAGAGAAATTGGAATGACTAAACCATGAGCAATTGAAATATTACAAAAAATATCAAGTCCACTGTTCCTTTATCATCTTGCAATGAACTGGCACACCCTACTTACAAAGCTTTTTATAATCATATTCATGGTATGCCAAGTTTAAAACAATAGGAGAAGAGATTAGACAGAATGAAAAGCTAAATCAGTTGCATGACTGATTAGATGCTAAAATCAGTTGCATGACTGATTAGATGCTAAAATCAGTTGCATGACTGATTAGATTTTAAAATCAGTTGCATGACTGATAAGATGCTAAAATCAGTTGCATGACTGATTAGGTGCTAAAATCAGTTCAGCAGCTGATTTATTGATGACGAAACAAAAGGAATCCAGCTGTACAACTGATACTTTATTGAAAATCAGTTGTACAGCTGATAAATGCATGTTAGGAGATTATTATTAAACAAATTCTAACAGGTTTCAGGAATGGGGTGAGGGGGTCTCATACTGGAATGCATATACAGTGATTCAAAATTCATGCTACCTTTAATCAACAAGCCTTTTAGTATAGTCAAGATCATTCTTTTTTTTATTCAGTACTTGTTGCTGAACATCAAAATAATCACATTAGATAAAATCAAATATATTGCTAAAACTGAACTTTAACATGTGAACATGGTAAGAAAATAAACATCACATTTAAGTACTTGTATATACATTCTGTATAGTTCACAAAATAATCACATTAGATAAAATCAAATATATTGCTAAACAAGGAAACTTTAACATGTGAACATGTAAGAAAATAAACATCACATTTAAGTACATGTACATATATAGCATTTTGAATAATTATAAACCATTTTGACTAATTATAAACTAAACATTTAGGCAATAAAAAAACTTATTCTCATGTACTGCCTTGAATTTTTCCATAATAAATAATATTTATTTTTCTGAGATCTGGACATTTTCATTTTGGTCAAAAACCAATTATAAAATTTTAAGTTTGAATTTCCTAAACTTAATCATCATTGTGCTAAAAAGAACAGAATAAAATTACAGTTAAATTGTCCCTCCAACCCCTCCAATACCTTTGATGTTTTATCAATGAGCCCTTAATTGCTAAATGCAAATTTAAATCTCTAAATGTAGCACAAAAAAGCTTAAAATTAATAAATTAATACAAAAAAAACCATTAACAAAATAACAACAGGGAATACGGACATGCTGGATAAAGAATACATTTAAACTGTATGGGCCTTGGACATATATATTTACAATAGCAAAAAAAATTAATTACCTTAATTTTGTTTGTATCCTTCATAAAAGAATACTAATTTTTTGTTATTATTCTTAAAATATTATTAAACAGAAATTACAAAGAATGATGCCTTATATTTGTCCTTTAAAATTTTTAATTTTTGAAAAATAAAAATATCATGAACAACATCACAGGTAGGCAAAAAAATCATTTTCTGAAATAACTGCAATAGATTTTTAATAAGGAGGCTTTATTAGAAGGATGTTGCAACCACTGTGGGAGACCTAATATATATATATACCAGCGCCACGCAACCTTACGTCACTGTATTGAATACGTTTTCCTATTGTCCAGAATAAAAACATGCTGATGAAGGCCGGTAGCGCGACCGAAAGTTCCAAGCTGTTTTTGTAGAGATTTCATTTATATATATATATATATATATTCTCATAAATCCAACTGATATCATTAGTACAGAGACAACATACATATCAAACACAAACAAACACAAGACTATATACAATATATACAAATAAAAATAACAAAGTAAAGCAAACGGAGCAAACAGGCAGAGAGGGGTTTAGTTTTATCTAGCTAAGAGGATTAACACATGAGTTTATGAATTTAATACATTTTCCAAGTTTCACCAGGACTGGTTTCCGTGTGCTTGTATATAATACACAAAATTTTAATATATTTGATCTAACGATAAATTCCTTTCGTTTATCATTAAAGCAACTACACTCTAAAATGTAGTGGAACTCATCCCCTAAACTGTTACTGTTACATAATAAACACAAATGGTCATGTCTTTTTACATTTTGCCACAGCTTTTAAAAATATTTCTTGCATTTACAGTCCATTTAATTGGCACTTTTTGATTAAAGTTCAGGCAATATGATAATCTATATAATCTATATAAAACGTATGAATTTTTTTGTTTGCTGGTTAATAGTCTAGCCCAAAACATCACTGTTCTGACCTTGATGTCAATATCAATAGGATGCCGAACTAGTTCCCCATAGACCATAAAGCTTGGTGTTGACTGTTTTAAATTCAAAAGCACTTAACAAAACTTTAAATGATTTTTTTCTAATACTTGATTATCACCAAAGCCCCAGACTTCACAACCGTATAATAATGTAGGCAGAATCATTTCATTGAATAATTCAAGTTGAAGATTTACTTCCAATTTGTGCACAAGTTACTAAAAAATGGACCTAATAAAAAACTGAACATCTGCATTCATCCATGAAAATGAAGCCAAGGCCCAACTTACATAAACTGCACAAGATGATAAAGGTATGTCAACCTTATAAAAAAACTGAACATGTCTTTTCAAGCATGAAAATGATGTCAAGGTCAAATACCATATAACAGTCTGCAATGCACTACAAGACCAACATCCATACCAAATATTAATGATTGAAAGACTATGCCATTATTAACATACTTTGTACGCAAATGTCTCCCTTTCATAGCATTATATTAATAACTTGTGTAATTAAGGTAGTTCGGGGGTATAACACTGAGCATCCATTTTGCGCACCGGACACAAATTCTGAATTTGCAATGAAATGATTGTCAAAATGCTTAGATATGGTTAAAAGATGAAGAAAAAATAATCTTCATTTGTTGAGTTATAATATTAGCTTTATTTGAAAATACTTATATATTAAAGGGAGATAATTTACAAAGAAATTGCAGAGAAAAAAATCACATTTTCTGGATTTGTGGAAAAATATGGTCAGATACCACTTTTTTTCTTTCTACTTCCAGAAAGACAAAGACAAGAACTAGCTTATTCCTTATTTTCCCTATTATTTCAACCAAAATATATAGCATTTTCACTATTTTCAACGAAAGATTATGAGCTTATAATGACGAAGACCCCCTTTTATTTTTGCATTTTATTTATACCCCATATAACAAGCTTTGATCCAAACAAAGTGTTATAAACTCTGACATTTTTTTCTATACCCCCAAACTACCTTAAATAATAAATTTCATGTAAACGTTTCTTCCTTTGATAATTGTTTCTGGTTGGCTTAATTTTTTTATTATCTGTTCTTTAGATATCAATGCCATGTCTGGTATATCTGGCCACACACAAAATCCATCCCCCATACTTTTAACTGTCTTAGTAAACTGAACATACGGTTCCCCATCAACGAATCTTAGAATCTGTAAATATAAGATATTTATTTGATATTAAAGATCATGATAATAAGTTTGTAAAAAAAACCTAATAATTATTATAATTTATAGATGTAGAAATTAGGTTTTTAGTGTCGTCATTGATTTCTGGCTACAATTAGACTTTGTAAACAGGAGATCTTGGATAGAGCCTGGCTTTCCAAGATATTTGTAACAGTTGTTTGGAATAAATATGTGAATTAAAAAAAAAAACCAAACAAAAAAAAACTAGCTTTTCTCATAAACATCTTTGCATAATTAAAAGAGTTCATTTTATTAAAATTTGTCATGGTTTGGATTTTTATACTTATTTACTGTATACTGTAGGGAAATACATTCTACAATATGAAAGGACATATACACATTTCATTACATTACATTAATGCTATTGTCACATGTTTCTATGTTTTTTACACATCTTTTTCAACTGTCACATCATAAGCCAAATATCAAGAAATATTTTGAAAAAGACTTTATGTTGATGTTATTTAATTTAAAATTTTCATTCAGTGAAAATATTCAGATTCATAACACAGATTTACTGGGTCTTAAATACTTACTTGGCCAATATAGTTTCTGCTTTCATTTTTCTTCCCTTTTTTGATGTTAAACGACACCATTAAAAAATCGTTAACAGCTATGTCCTGAAAGAAAATTCACAATGAGTCAAATACAATATAGGGGAAAACAAAATGAAGTGCATAAAACTTTGAATTTTTAAAGAAAACAATAAAATGGGGATGTAAATTGGCTTTACAAGCTGAAACCATAGTAAATATTGTTCAGTTCCACTTTGTCCACAGAACAAAATTGCCCGAATGTAAATACCGGTAACTTTCACTTTTTGCTTTAGTCTAGGCATTTAAAGAAAATATAGGAAATTACTCAGTTTCTCATTAATATTTTGATGAATAAAGCTAGCAGTTATTGAACAAAATACAACATATAATTGATAAGGTTCGATTTAGCGTATGTTGTGACAGGCTGGCTGGTTTTTCAGTTCGCCAAAGTGGGGAATGTTGGGGATCAAATTTTCACTACCACCTGAGAAGTTGAGTTCTTTTAGATCTACCACTAAATGGCCTAGTGGTTACGATTGTTGTAAGAGAGATTTACATAGGAAAAACTCTTAGGCTTAAACTAATCCATGGAATGATTCCTGTCAGACGATCCATAAAAAAAAATATCCAATGATCCCCCCTCCCCCTCCCCCAAAAAAAAAAAATATTTGGTTGGGGCGTTTTCACAGGGTCGGTCGGGTGAGGGAAACATTTTTTAATTTTGGCCCGAACAGACTAACAGGGTAAAAACAGTATACCACCCACTCTGACAAGTGGGGGTATATTATTTAAAAACAAATCAGTTGATATGGTTGATGAATAAACAATATACTATTATTACCAAAAGTTTGGATGAATCTCTCTGTTCTGTCTGTTCATCTTCTACTTTTTCTTCCCGATTCTCCTCATCTGTCTTATCTTCTTGTTCATGATCTGTTTCTTCCTTATTCTCCTGTTCATGATCTGTTTCTTCCTTATTTTCCTGTTCATGATCTGTTTCCTCCTTATTTTCCTGTTCATGACCTGTTTCTTCCTCATTTTCCTCATCTGTCTTATCTTCCTGTTCCTCATCTTCTTGATATCTCTGTCCCACATTGGTGTGTATATCTGGCCTTAAAAATGACATTTTTTTTCTTCAAAATATACCCATAAAATTCATGATTAATCAAAAATTAGAATTGTTTTTCACAGCCGAGGTTTAGCTTTTTCACCTTTAATTATGTTTATATTTAGTCAACACTGCGATTTGAATATTTTCCCCATAATAAACATAACCATTTTTAGTATTTTAAGTGCTTGAAGGAATATTTCTAAATAGTAAACATGACTTACAAATTGACATTTGATTTTGGCAGGCTGCATGTATTTTTTTAAAGAAATGCAGCTATCAAACCACCCATTAACATGATTGAAAATGTGGGTTTTTTCTTCATTATTGCCAGATATTATCTATTTTACTATTGTTGTGACCTTGTGAATATACTGTTGGCAGGCATGGTCTTTAGGCTTTAAATAGTTAGTATAGGTCAAAGCAGCTAAGTTTTATAAACAATGGTAGTCTACAAATAATGTAAAGATCATTAGCTGCACTCTCACTCACTTACCTATCATTAAAGCTAAAACCAATGTCACCATCAACTGACATATTGATGATTGTCCCATCCTCTACTTCTATAGCCGACACAGAGTCGTCCAGGACAATATAGCCATCCAGTTCCTACAAAGAGGGTAACATGATAGTGTTAGAATTTCATTTTCTATACATCTATAACTCTGATAACTTGAAGAGTTTAAGCAGTCTCTGGTTTTCCAGCAATCGAAGTTCGACAGTCAGTCAAATATTGACACATACTCTTCATTTGTTTTATGTATTATAAGCATATGATGAGTAAGTTCTTGTAGGAAGTTTTTGAATAAAATATACTAAACATTTTAACCTTTGGGCTAACAAAATTTCGTCTTTTCTTTCATTTGAAAATTCAAAGTGATTTAAAGGAAAACAGAAATTGTTCATTTTGTTTAAAACCCTTTGCATGCAGTTTGTGTAGTTGAAGAATACCACTTATGCGTTAAGTATGGATGTGTAGCTTAAATCTATAACACTAAGAATAATCTTTTAGAATTTTTTGCACACCATCTTTTGTATTTTTTCTAAAATGATGATCATTAAAAAATTATTTACCTGGAAATGAAAAACACCAAATAGAAGTATAGATCATCTGCTCAAATGAAATTGTAATGCTCACATGTTCGAACTTTGGTGCCAAATTTTGATAAGTACTAAAAATGTAAGTTGTGTTTGGCTCATGTTTTCATCCAGGCACAAAGTCATGCTATAAGGCCAACTAAATTTAACTAGAAGGCACAAGGGGACACACAAGTTACAAGTTGGATGTTAAAGGGACACATGTCTGTTTTTATGAAATACTATAACTGTGAGTGACCTCACTGAGTGATACCCCCCGCTTGCAAGTCTATGAATATTCAAACTTTAAAATACTTATAAAGAGTCATCTGACTACTTTGGTACAATCATATTAAATGTAGCCCTTGAAATGCTGAACATTTTTGCCAGTACATTTTATCAGCCATCTATTATGGTTTTCCAGATATTAGTCAAAAACCATAACAAAATAATGAAAGTCTACTTTGAATTATCTCCCCTTCTAAATTTTGGACAACAACCATGTTCCTTCATGCAAATCTGCAGGTAGTGTATTACATTTGTGTAAAGTTTCATAAAAATCCAATAAGCCATTCAAGAGGAGTTCCACTTACAAAGTACATACCCTCCCCCCTTTTCATGAAAGTATAAGTTGAATTATCTCCCCTTACAAATTTTCAACAGCAACCATATTCCTGCATGCACATCTGCAGGTAGGGTACTACAATTATTATAAGTTTCATAAATATCCAATCAGCCGTTTAGGAGGAGTTGCGCTTACAAGGTACATGCCCTCCCCCTTTTCGTGAAAGTATAAGTTGAATTATC
>JAOXYJ010228601.1:0-10207 GCA_028566555.1 Lithophaga nigra
AAAACTACCAAACATTGCCCCATTTTTGGCCAAAATCATGGGATTCTCCTGGAATGTACGTAATTATGATGTCACTGTGATGCATTACTGATATTATGGGTCAAAATGCATTAGTTATGTATTAGTGAGACATATGCTAATATTTTCCAACAAGGATTATGAAAAAAATATATAATCGAAATCTCATGAAATTACAGGGCCAATATTGGCCCTTCGTGAACCTTCTCCTTTGACAGAGATCGAGAGCGACTGGAAATAGTTGAGGAGCAGATAACCAATGCCTCAAGATTATGTCAGTGATCTATATCTGCGAGTACTCGATGGTACATTAAAGTACACTTTCTAGGACTGTTGATACAGTTGCTAATGGCACTTTTAAGAAGGACAGTCACATTGTTTCAATGGCCAGTGAATGGTTCATTCCAAAACCAGATTAAAGACAGATAGGAAGGATTCTTTCTGACAAGACGATCTTTGAAATTTCAGCCACTCAAAACACATTATTCCCTATGGGAATAACACTTGAAGATCTTCCTCTTGAAATGACTATGACAGCTGAATGGAAACATATCCATAGATGTTCATTGGAAGGTCCTTTAGTAAACTGTATTAATTTTGTGTTGCCAATCCCAAATCCAAGATAGCCGCCACTGCGGGACAAAGTTTAATATTGGACCATATGGGAAATACTCTTGAGGATCTTCTTCTTGGAAATGACTATGACAGTTGAAGCTTAACATATTAATAGATGTTTATTACAGGGTCCTTTACCAAAAGTTGTGTTCCTGGCGTCTAACCGAAATCCAAGATGGCCGCAACCGCAGGAAAAAAGTTTAACGTTGGAGTCTAGGGAAATACACTTGAAGATCTTTATGTTGGAGACGACTATGACAGTTGAAGCTACACATATACAGAAATGTTCATTGAAAGGTCCTTTATGAAAATTACGTTCATGGTGCCAGTCTGAGATCCAAGATGGCTGCCACGACGGGACAAAGTTAAACATTGGACCCTATGGGAAATTCCTTCGAAGATCTTCTTCTTGGAAATAACTGTGACAGTTGAAGTTAATCTTATACATATATGTTCACTGGAAGGTCCTTTATCAAATTATGTTTGTGGCGCCAATGAGAAATTCAAGATGGCCCCACTGCGGGACAATGTTTAACATTGGACCCTATGGGAAATACACTTGAAGACCTTCTTCTTGGAAACAACTGTGACAGTTGAAGCTTAACATATACATAAATCTTCATTTTTGGTAGATCCTTCCCAAAATTATATTTATGGTGCCCATCTAAAATCCAAGATGGCCGCCACCGCATGACAAAGTTTAATATTGGAAGGTCCTTTACAGAATTTATGTTCGTGGTGCCAATCCGAAATCAAAGATGGCCGCCAATGCGGGACAAAGTACAACATTGGACCCTATGGGAGATACAGTAGAAAATGTCTTTGGAAGGATTATGAAAGTTGAAGCTGAACCTGTCCTTAAATGTTCATTGGAAGGTCCTCTACCAAAACTGTAATTTTGGTGCCATTTTGGAGTTCCAAGATGACCACCATTGTGGAACATTGTTTAAAATTCGACCCTATGGGAAGTACATTTGAAGATCTTCTTCTTTTGGTCAGTTTAGAACCAGGGGAGCGATACAGACTCAGGTGAGCCTCTAGTTATGAATTATTATAGTTTCTATTATTTCAACAGCTACTTTACAAGTGCGGTATGTAGCCACTCTATTTAACTTCAGCATAAGCTTATAAATGTTTAAGAATTTTATTTACGTCTACGATATGAAATCGTTTTCTCAAAGCAAAGCAGCTTCTGTTCTCTTCTTTTGTTAACTTCTGCAAAACACTGTTCATGTTAAATATCACATCTTTGCTTCAGTGCCTCAGTGTTAATTCTGACAGCAAATGTTTTGCTTCAATGACAATTCAAAGTAATTCTCGAATCAATTGTTTTGCTCAAATGCCTATCTACGAATTTAAATGAATTAAAATTTCATATGAAATGAACTGAATTATTACTTGCTGTGTCATGATTTGTTATTTTTCTCGTTTTATTATTATTAAGAGATGCCGGAATGACATACTTGTAATAGATGTAAATTGTTTTCAGTCCAAATAGATGTACCGTCTTCGATTAGGACACCAAAATGATAAATATGCACTATAAAACTAAGTATAATTTCTAATATTCTAAATGATGTTTTTCTGGTCTTCTCTTGTCAGTTAAGGATGTTGATTTCTTATTTACAATTTCTTGAATTTTTACTTCACTTAACAGAATTCTATGAACTCTGCGATCTCAATTCATTTTCTCACTTTTACTGCACAATTACTATAACGCTAAGCTTGTGTTTAATAGAAATACGGCGTTTTGATACTAGTAACAATGTCTCTGATACAATACATTGTATTTGTATATGCATAAATACAAGATGTAATTTAGTCAGAATTGCTTTTTTCGTGGCACTATAAAGCAGATTCCTTCTGAATGTAAACAACAAGACGACGTTATATAACAAGTTCGCTGTTTTAAATGCTGTTTAAACGTTGAAGGTATTGAGATAACTATGCTTCGTAGCTTTTTCCAGATATGTTAAATATACATATCATATGCACCAACAGATGTATCATCACAATGTGTATATAATATACATGTATATGTATAAACATGTTTCTGTACGTAGTGATATTGATGTTTGTCTTTATGTTTGCACATTTGTTAACATTAGTGTTGGGGAAACGGATCTATACAAGAGTTTAGGTTTTTGTTTCCTGATCCTAATTAAATAATTTATATGTTTTTAAAATCATAAATGTACGTTATACAATACAATATTTTAAAACCCAGATTGCCATGCAGGTATTTTATTAGGCGAACCTGTATAATTGCTCATTGGCAGCGCTCAATACAACTTTTTTTTCACTTTCATCGAACGAAACGATTTAATCGAACATAAACTTTATAGCAATGATTGATAAAGAGTTAATCCTCTTCTGGCAAAACAGTTAATACTTCCATCCACCCTTTGCAACTGCTTAAATAGTCGTAACTGGAGTCAAATAACTGATCTTATAGAATAGCGCTGTAAATTACCGGTAGTCATGAAGTTTGGCATGACCCAGTCAGAATGTAGCCAATTGAATTGTCTTCAGTTTAGTATCGGTCTCCTCACTTCAAGCGTTTTCTAGTCCACTACGCTCCTCAAAAACCGTTGCTAACATTTATTTTTGATAAAGCTCTCTCATGTTAAATCTGGTACACATCTTATAAATCATCTATATATGTACAACGTAATCAATAGTTCCCGAAATAATAGTTTTGTCGGACAATTTCATTGGTTACTATATTGTTGAAGAGAGCACACAAATGAATACGAAAACTGGTGAAATCCATCATTTTGTGTATGTAATCTGTGAGGGATTTACGGGGTTCGGTGTGGGCTGAGAAACCCTTGACTAGGGAATATGGTGTACATATGTATACAACCTAACCGTAAAATACGAATCTACCATTTTTGCCGTTACTGTTATATAGACAAGACTACATATTTGAATCCAACGAATTAAAATTAATGAGCATTTTATTGTACAAAAGCCACCTGCAAAAGATTTGAAGTTTTTTGTCTATTACAGAATATATTGATTTCTGGTCCAGTGTCATTCATAGCCATTGTGTACAAAACAGTTTGGATAATGATCTGGATAATGATTATATTGATATTCCAATCATCATGGTGTGTACAGGAAAAGACAAGTTTAAGGTGAGTTTCATTTTCAATTCAGATAAAGACATGAAGGGCTGATCATTTTCTTGTGAGTGATATTATATGGAAATATACATCATTAATACTCTGAGTATTTATTGGCAATAATTTTCAGTAGTATTTTTTAAATTGTATAAAAAATAAGGTTAATTATCTTCATGCAGCGGTGTCCTTAGCTGGTTTTAGGTATACTTATTTGGCTATTTTGGTTTTGCTCCGAACTTTAAATCCTTCATTTTCTTTCGATTGTACCTATTGGCTTTTGGTACCATTGAGGAGACAGGATTTGTTCAAATGCGCATATGATACATTAGATTAACTTTGATATCGTGTTCTACTAACATTACTACTATAGGGATCACCACAGATCAAATCTCAAGGGTGGTGAATTCAAATAAAATTTTCTTGATTATCCTACTTCTTTAAATAAAATAACTAGAAGCACGTTTCATACACTTGCTTGAACAATACCTCTGAACATCAGTAGCCTATCTGTACCAGAATAAAAATTTTCACACCTACTTTGTTAAAATAACAAACAAAGGGTAATTCCTTCAATTCAATTGTTTTCAAAGATAGTACTAGAAATTTAAGGGTGTTGCGACAAATTCAAGGGTAGTGCTAAAAATTTAGGCCGCGGTGAACTGTGTAGTAAGCTAACAAAGGTGAGCCTAAATAGTTTCAATAACTTTGGTTGCAGATGACAGTTTTTTTTTCTATAAATGTTACAAAGGATGAAATACAAACTTTACACGAATGAAGATCTTTTACAAAGGAAGTTTCCTCATTTGGTACAAACTGGTCAACTTACTTGACTGAAAGAGGCAACAATTGTTTCTGATTGGCCAATTTTCAAAAATCTTCTCTAAAACTACAAGGCATTTTTTAAAAACTTTATAGGGATATTGACTGGATCGTTTTACATTGAACTGTATGGGAAATTACACGTAATTCAATTCCTCTGAAACCACAGGACAAATTACATCCAATATCCATACATAGGAAATGTTTTATAAAGGTTGATCACTTCATGATGATTTATCAAGTAGAGGTAATTCTTGTTTCTGATTGGCCGATTTTCAAAATTTTCGCCCCAAACTACAACACCAATGAAGTTTTTGGATAATGTTAGAACCTTTTGATTTTAACGATTTTCACTATTGTCGTTTGAGAGTTTTGGAACTAGATTTGTGAGTACGTGGAGATTTTTTTTTTTTTGAAGATTTTTGGCGACTCCTCGGTTGTTTAGTTTTCAATTTTAATATACATTGACAATGATTTTATTACCTCCGCACTTTCTTTAGAAAGTGCGGGGATATTGTAATGAGCCCGTCCGTCTGTCCGTCCGTTAGCAAACCTCGTCATTGGAACACCTCATTCATTTTTGTTTCAGGTCTGTATTGTTCCTTACTGTGTGTAGATATACAGTTAGGTTTTGGATTTGTTATTGATGGGTCTGGGGCCAAGTAAGGGACCAAAATTGATTTTGTCTGTGAAAAACCTTGTCAGTGGAACTCCTCATTCATTTTTATTGCATGTCTTTTATTTGATCGTAGTATTTTTCCTGAGCATTAAAGTTGTGGATTTTTGATTTATGGGTCTGAGGCCATGATGGGTTTTACATGTTAAAATCTTTGTGAGTGGAACTACTCGTTCAGTTTGTATTGCAGGTCTTTTAATAGTGTATAGTATTGTTCCTTATTATGTGCAGATGTGCAGTAAGGTTTTGAATTTCTATTGGTGGGTCTGCGGCCGAATAAGGGGCCAAAATGGATTTTACATGTTAAAAACCTTGTCAGTGGAACTCCTTATTTGTTTTTGAATAGCTACATTTTAGTTTAATACAGTTATGTTTCTCACTACCTCAGTAAGGTTTTTGAAGTTCAAGTGAAGGGATCAGGATCAATCGAAGAATCAAAAGGGGGCCATTGTAAAATTACTTAACAATTGGTTTGTTATATATCATTGCAATGGTCATGGGTTGTAGATGCGAACTGTAATTGTTAATAGAGTCGCAACCTCCTTTATCTGTTCTAATTCCCTCGTTACTGATATGAGCCATAGGAAGGCTTCTGGTGAACTTGGCTTTTCATATGTAAACCTCTTCTCAAGAACCACAGGGTCAAATTCAATAATACTTGATAATAAGGATTACCCCTCTATTAAAGGGGCTCTAGTACTTGGAAATGTTCATATATGTGCTATTAAATTCAAGGTATTTCCGCTTCAAAATTGTGTTGCAGTGGGACTGAAGAAATAACGGCAAGTTAAACAGCAGAAAGCATAAAGCGTATTTCTGATACATGGCAAACGTCATTTTCTTCAAATGACTAATCCCAGGTTCACGAGTCTGTAGAACGATAGCTGTAGTGGGACATTGGCCGGGAGACAGTACTATGCTACACATGATATTTTTATGCGAGTTCTGCCCGCATCACTAAAATGACCGGAGTTGTTATGATCTAGTTTGCTGAAATGAAATCTAATACGAGTCCAGTCAGCAAGTCTCAGATTTGTTTCAGACAGGGAAAAATGAACATTACCTAAACCATACGTTGTATTTTTGAAAATCTTATTTCTTCGAGTGAGTGCCCAATATCGTCCAAAGTACGGGGAATTCAACGGAAGACAGTTATGAGAAATGTCTTCTTCAGACCCAAAAGGTCAAGATAACATTTTGCAGATTAAAGGTATCTACATTAGATAACGGCACGCTTTTTTCAGATGGAGGTACCATAATGCATCAGTGCATGAGTCCCGTTATATCTCCTTATAGGAAATTGTCATATATGATCATTACTGTCTCAGTGAAGCAGTTCGAGCGGAAAGTTTTAAGTTGAATCTGTAGAATCCCTAAAATGGAGGGATTGGAGAAGGTTTTATATCTTCTTAATGAAATGAGAAATGAATTCATATAATTATAAATATTTTTTGACTTTTTGAAATAAAAAAATACTACAAACCAGCTGCAAAGATTTATGACTGCAATTTTTTAATTTTAAACAAATTTTAATGTAACCTTACTTTGCTGTTTGCCGCTGTCTCATGGAAAATGATAATATCTGTGAAAAATCTTTTGTTAAATGACCTAAGAAGTTTTTCTTTTCTAGGAGAAATTAAATGCTAGAAAAGAGGATTTTTCAACACGAGTATTAGATATTCTTGACAAACAATTCAGACGTCATCACTTGAGAGAGATAGTTTATGTATCGACCACTGAGGATACTGATGATGTTTATGCAAAAATTGGCCTTCAGATCTTCGAAACTGCAAAGAAAACGGAGGAATGGGATAAGAAAATACCACTAAAATGGATACGTCTTGAATATGTTATAGAACGGTTAAAATTCCTTGGAATGAATGTTTTAGAGTATTCCACGATCGTGGACCTAGCTAAACGGAAGAATATTGGAATTAAAAACAATGAGGAGGTTACTGTGTTTCTGAAGTTTCAACACGAAAAAAGAAATATCATCTTCTTTGATGATATTGATAAATATGTTATATTGAATCCTCAATGGATTGCAGATGCATTTCAGTGTTTGATATCAGATAAGACAGATTGTGGAATAACCCATTTTGACGACTGGGTAAAAATGACAAGAACAGGGCAACTATCAGATCGACTTGTATCGGAACTTTTGAGCAAAAAGACTGGTTCTGGCTTTTTAGAACATAAGAAGCATTTACTAAAGGTAATGGAAAAAGTTGAGTTAATTGTCGAGTTAAAAGACTTAGATGAGACAGAGTCCTATTGCATACCTTGCATGCTGAACTCATCTACATTACAGGAGGTTTATGACGCATTTGGCGTAGAAACGCCCAACTGCAGTAGGACTTCCTGGTTATGTATGAGATTTTCATTTCTTCCACCTTTCTTTTTCAACCATGTCTTAGTCTGGAACATTAAGAAATACAGAGTTAGCAGAGAAAGTGAACATAAATACGCTTTACACCGTGGCATCGGTATATTTGACCTAGATGAATCTGGTAGTGAAAAGCTATTAGTCTGTGAGTTTTTAAATACTATAGCGATTCAAATCTGGATATATACTCATAGTGGCAAACTGCTGACAAATTGTGAATCTATTCGCAAAGAACTAGAAGATATGATAATAAATCTTAAACAAAGATATAGTTTGGCTATCACGTATTCAGTAGAGCTTAAATGTGGACATGGTAATCACAGCATCGACACAGTTACGTATGATTTCTTACTGAAAAATCAGTTTTACAAGTGTTCAGATTACATGACCAGTCATCCATCAAAAGATTTGTATTTACCCTGGTTTGAGGCAACTATGGAGGTAAGAATATAAATGGACAATTCTCCCTTATTTTCAGTACCTAAATAAAAACAGGTTGGGATTTAACAAAACTTCTGGTTTAGAGTTTTCTGGAATACTAGGATAAGATTCCGATGTTTTTTGTGATGTAAAAGTGGGATCTCATATTCTTCGTTAACGAAATAGGGGGAAATCCAACTTCCTATTTTAATAATATGAGTATTTTTAATTTAATGTGTAGATAAAATATCGTGATTTCTTTTTGAAATAAAAATCATTTTACTGGTGAAAGTAGCAAAGGAAAAGATATAAGACCTTTTTTGGACCCATAAAATATAACCTGTGCAGCAATACTAGTAATCGGTTACCACCATTATTTGCAAATATCCTCTCTTTCTGGAAATGCAGTATTTTCACCTGCTTCGAAGTAGTCTTTCATTTTGCAGTTTCCAATCCAGCCATTACTTACCAATATGCTAATATGCTGGAAAGTAACTTTTTATGACTTTGTCAAAATAAACTATAAGCAATGGTTCACATAAATATTCCAAAGACGTTGAATACTTCTAAGACGCGTTGATAGTAAAAATATACCTGTTTTATCGGTTCATACGGTTTATATCAAAACTTAATGTGCAGAACAGGACCACTCCATTTAAGTATTGATGCTCGTTTTTAGAGAAGTCTGTTGGACGAGTCAAGCGAGGCTTGCAACAGAAAACCAGTATGTTTGTTTTAACTATTTTGTATGATTTAATTTCGACATTCTAGAATTATGTGGGATATACACTAGGTGAAAGATATCGACTGCAATTACACTCTCATTGTTAAAAATGAGGCAGCGCACCGTCTAACAAACTGAAGCTGAATTGTTAATTATGTAACAACCTTGTGAAATAAGCTTCTGCTGTCAGAACTGTTCGGTACAGTACCGACCAGTGTTCTAAAAGCAATAATCTCGAGAGAGAAGACTTATCCGAGACAGAGTAGGGATCAACTATATTGACTTGCTATGTCAGTATCATCTGTCATGTAATCCTTTAGTATGATTAGCCAAGTCCAGTAGTCAAATCCGCAGGTCAGAAACATATGGTTGAGATATATAACAAGAAAACATGCCTGTATCAAACCCAAAAGTTAATTCATGATCGTACTAGTAAAATTTACAATTAGTTTTCTTTCTAGGACACAACTGCAAGTAGATCACTGGAAACCTCATTGACAATCCTTTTAGGCTCTTAGGTTAGTTTGTTGGGTTTTTAATAGAAGCAGATAATATTTTATTTTAATACTAAAGATGATTATATAAATTGCTAGTAACATTTGTGATATTTTGTCATATTTTCAGCCCAGCGTCGAGTGCCAGATCGAAAAGGTCACGAATATTCAGAGTGAAGTTCCCCAGACTCAGGTAACAATTATTGTTGGTTTATTCTCTTAAAATCCTTAAAATTACCAATATTGACATTGCGTCTTTTGGTATTTTGTGTTTATAAACATGCGGGTAGTTTTTTCATACTCGGCTTTGTTGATTATTGGCTGCATGTTTATTAGGTTGTGTATTAGAGTGATACAGTAAATGAGACAATAGTTTTGTTATTCACAGTAAGGCACGCAAAAATGAGATAGTGATATCAAATTATTTCATAAAGCGTAGTGTTAAGATAAATATTGAAAATATATGAATATGTTCTGAATTACTAGTATTCGCTAGTTTTAGAATATACCAACATTTTTCTTGGAATATTAAAGTGAACTCTAAATCAAATGGTCCATTCTGTTTACTTCCGCTTGGGCAGGAAATTCGAGTATCAGTTAATCATTACTGTAGAAGATCGAATACTTGATTTGAGTCATCAGAAAATTCATCGTATTGTAATTAGAAAAAGCGATATTATTTATATATTTTTATGATTAAAATACGTATCATAATCGCTTTTTTAAATCAACATGAAACATAAAGTGGTAATGTTTTATTAATTTTAATATTATGGTTTATAATATTTTTTTATATTTCCTATATTTAAAGCTTAAAACTTCCTATAAATTATATACATTTAAAGATGGTGATATCTGTATATCAGACGAAAGAGATTTGATTTGGTTATCACATGTTTATCTTATTTAATTCCCAAATATACCTTT
>JAOXYJ010228709.1:0-10206 GCA_028566555.1 Lithophaga nigra
AGTAAGTCTGGTAGTCACGAGATAGCTGAAAAATTGCTGAAAGTGACGATAAACCCCCAACAACCAACCAACCATCAAATGGCGGTCTTGGTCAAATTCAAAGATTTAGGGCGGACAAAAAATACCTTGTTTTCAGACCATTTTTCTCTAAATTCAATGCAGGCAGGCAGCAAATTTTTTTTAATTTGTCATCTTCTATATTTATCATGATGTCACACTTCCGTGGCTTCAATTTATGCAATTCCACTTTAAAATGGCCAATTGACAAAAATGTTATGACTAGCTTCATCATCAGATAATCTACACACATATCATATGATACACTTGCTAAAGAACATTACTTGTTCAAGTATTTATCGTTAGTTTGCTTTGATTTTCAACCGGTTCCATTATTTTTTTAACCCTGATTATCTCCCTTCGACCAAAAGAGTAAACGGACTTTTTGTGGACATGGATATGAACATTATTCCTTTAATAAAAAAGGTGGCATTAAAAAATGTATGTGGCACAGCTGAGAATCTAACTTACTTTTTTTATTAAGATATAGATAATTTCTTATTAACTGATTTCTGTATTACTGTTTTCCAATTTGTTGATAATTTCTATTTTTATAAAATATTACACCTGGTGAATGAATTCTGCCTTCCTCTTACTTTTCATATATTCACGAAACTGCATATGCAGTCAAGACAATGTTGATCTGGAATCAAACATGTAAACAACTTGTATGAACTGGGGATCTGAATTGTTATATACTTACATATCACCATCAGGAGCATATGTTGACCCTGTGATTTCAAACTGATCAGTCTTGATATCGTTTCCTTCTATTTTAGCAAATGTGAACATCTGCAATAATTGTCAAATGAAAATAATTTAATTAGAGGTAAGAAAAAAACATGGTATGCATTAATAATAAAAGCTGGACAGTACACTTCCTTGAATATCTTAAACATTCTTGACTATACCATATTCTGCTGATAAGATGTATTTAATACAAATTAAGTAGCATCACAATGAAACGAAAGTAACATGGAAATATATGCCATGTTTATAACCTAGTAATCATTGCTGTAGAACTCATATTCAAATACTGATTGTATCTTTCAACACTGTTAAATATAATAAAAGCTGAAAATGGGTGATATAATCTTCATTATTCTCAATAAGATAAATTATATCAGTAAGAGTTTTATTCAACAGTGGTAGTAATAATAATTTTAAAGGAAATAAATGCAGAGAATTTAAAACTTAATATTTCCCAGATCTAAAAAGAAAGTTACCTCCCCTACAACATTTGTCCACATAATATATACACACTGTCAATAATACACACCACTGCAGACCTCTACAAAAATAGTCTTTCAAAACAGTATCTAATCACAATTTATTTCAGAGTTGTTTTTCAATAGTGTTATTATTTGTACTTTTTTATTTCTGTCTTTGCCACTAAGATAATATATGTTTGGCTAACAAATTAATTTTCAGTAATAGTATGAATAACATTTACACTAATAATCTTTGAAGTAACATCATTTAAATTTTCTTTTCCTTTTTGCTGAAGGTACATTTCTACATTTTTGTACTCTTGTGGATTCCTATGAACTGCTTTAAATCTATAAAATCACTGTTCTTGAAACTAATTTCCTTACATAATTGAAATGTACATTTCAAACTTTTATCTGGATTTATATCTTTCCAGGAAACTTAATTGTTTGACTCCCTATAGTGCTACAGAAATATCAAATCAATACTCCTACAGATATTTTCCATGCAAAAACATTTCACCGTATTCACTAAATGGCTGACAGGTTTAAGACCACACTGTGTTATACAGATTTAAAAGTACAAGATCTGTTTTGCAGCGCGGAGGAAAATCAGTGTTGTCAAAGAAAGGTCTGACACACATCAAAGGAAACTACTGTATACAGATATGCTGAAGAAATGTGAACACAAAGTGAAAGCTAAACCTTTTCTATTTCATCCCTTATAGCTAAACAGATAAGGATCATATGAAAAAAATATTCCACAATATTCTTTTCTACTATCTGAGATGACATATATTACATCATCCCTCAGAAATAAGTCATTTCATATTAATTTTTCTCATCAGCAGAGACAAAGTGCCTAAAAATTTCCAACCAATTCTAATCAGTATCAAAAATGTTGTAAACATAATATTTAATCAACTTATAAAATAATTTTCTACATTTCAACTGATAGAGGCTATTAACCCCGAATTTACCACAACTGCCTTCTACTCTAAAAGAGAAGTAATTTGGAATATCGCAAAGCAAAGTTAGAAGAGGTCTGAATATCAGTTATTCCCTCGTTTTCAGAAAAAGTATAGACCAGCAAACTACCACTGAATTTGACTTCACAATATTACCAAAATTTTGTCAGCTGTAAAAATATCTTTATAATGAGGCCAATATTTCTGCCAAAACTGATGGTTGGTCTTCATTCTTGGTAACAGTACAGGAATAACAGATGGCTGGTGAAGATATTCACACCTGAGTATAGATGACATCTGAACTACATGAATTATACTTACTCTACAGACAGACATCTGATTTGTTGTTAGGGTACCAGTTTTGTCAGAACAAATGACAGAAGTACAACCAAGAGTTTCTACTGAGGGTAGACTTCTCACAATAGCATTTTTCTTTGCCATTCTTCTTGTACCTACAAGTAATATGGTCATATTAAAATGGAGTGAAAAAAGTTTATTTCTTATAGCATACAACAGTCTTGTGGTTCAACTCTCTTTTGTTTTTCAATTTATGGTAAAACAAGAATATATATCTATAGGACACGATGTATGCCCCATCCATAAATGTGATCACTGAACCATGAAATTGGGGTCACTACCTCCTTCTTACATATATTTTATATTAATCTCATCTTGATGTACCCTTTGGTGAAGTTTCATGTTGATGTGACTTCTACTTCACATCAAACTACCTTAAACCTAAACTTTAAACTACAGTGGGATGGACAGATGAACAGACACACAGATCAAAATCTATATGCCCCCTAACTATGGTAGGCGGGGCATAAAAATCTAATAAAATATGTCATCACTATCAAAAAATTTTAATGAATCTGTAAAAAAGAGAAGTGAACTGGACGTATAATATACCATCACCACTATGTTTTGAGAGAATGAAATTTTCATGATATATCATGCCTGAGCTGCAATGTGTTGAAAATTCCATTTTCAGTCAAAAAAAAAAAAAAAAAAAAAAACACAGGAATAACATGTTTATTGAGGACATGTCTAGGTACACACAGAGATCAAGGAAAATTATATTTATCACACTGGTAGGATGAGAATAAAAATATCTGAGAAAAGGATAAAATAAGATTTTAACATACCATCAAAAAATTATCTTATTAGCTCTTTGGTGACTCAATATGGACTACCTGATAATTTTGATGGCTTTTAAATGTGTACAAGGACTGATCAGTTGTATGGGATTCAACATCACTTTGAGTAATGTTTCAGGTATTTTGAGGTAACCAGTTTTATCACTGTAATAGACTGAAGCACCAATGAAGACAATCCTCAGCATGTTACAGACATACTTTATCTTACAAGGCATGGTTGGATGATGTTGGTGTCTGTCACGACTTTCAGCAATTTTGCAGTTATATTGTGACTACCAGACAACAAGGGAGTGGAATCAGGACAGCTATACAGCTAACCCGATGAACCTCCCATCCCATCCCCCTTCCTCCCACAACCTTGAGGTGTCTGGAAATGTTACATGTGAAGTAAGGCAAGTAGGACTTGAACCTGTGACAACGGTTTTAGGTTTGAAGTTTTAAGTCAGTTAACTGCTTGGCCAGTCAGGTCCCCAGAAGGTATGAGTGGAGGCCAGTATTGTTTTTTGCACTCGTCTGAAGTGAGACACAAACCAACCTTGTGTCTGAATACCTGAACCAGCCCCAAACAGAAGAGGACAAATAACTTAATTTTGTACAGACCTAAAGCAAGACAAGTTGTGATGACAGCAGGAAGACCTTCTGGAATAGCAGCTACAGCCAGTGCAACAGCAATCTTGAAATAATAGATGGCTCCCTGAAAGTAAAAAAAAACATATCAAACTTTATACTTAAAATTTTCACATTTTTGAAAAATATGTACAAAGCTCTACTACATAGATGTCTGTGAAATAATGAGATTTCTAAGTGAAAGAAAAACTGATAATTCATGCAGTGTAATAATAACGTTTATTTCACTGGGTGACATCATGGTACTAAATGTCACAATTGAAAATATCACTGAGCATCAGACAATGAAAAACAAGTTCCTTCTTTAAACGTTACATTAGCAGAGACAAAAGTGTAAAATCTATGTAATAAACATTACAACTACTCTTGCATTTCAAATATATAAAAAAAATCACTCCTAATCGAACAACTATGATAATTCATGCACTAATGCACGTTCGTGAATTACTACAATGTTTGGTTACTCGTGATTTACTTTTGATGTTTCACTACCCTTACATTCCAAATATCAAAAATAAATCACTCATAAGCGAACGATGATAGAAAATGCATTTGTGAATTTGATTTACTGTGTTGTTCAGTTACTCCTGATTTATTTTCCATATTTGGAAATGTAACAGTAGTTATACTATAAATACTGTTGATTCCGAGTACTGAAGAATAATACACAAATATATTTTCAACTGAAATATGCAACTAAGAAGTTCATCCCTGTAGGTTGCATTAAATTCTTAAATGCATACATTTAGACATTTTCTGTGATATCAGTTTCTTCCTTCATTAAGTGAAGATTACTATTGACTTGAGGATATATTTTGTATTTCTGACATTTTACACAGCAATCATTTTGGTGTTAACTTTATGTTAGACTGTTTTCATTTGAAATCCATATATGATTTTGATGACATGAGATTGCTGTAATAATATCATTTTAAATGTCAGTGTGAACATTTAAACAGAAATTGAATTTGTCCTTGATGCTGGACTTACATTATAATCTCTAAAGGGCAATGCTAGCTCTGGAGACTACATCTGATTGACATCACTCTCATTTCACCAGACAATTATGTCAATAGTGTCTATTACTGTTCAAGATTACCCTAATTGTCAATGCTGACAATTTCTACTTTTGCACAAGTAAAAGCCTATGGCTAGTTGAAATTAAGATTCAGCTAATGTACATTTGCTTCCTGACATGTTTTAATTTGATATTGACAACTTTTTAATTGTAGCTAGAGGTCTCTTGCTGTAACTGTACCAAATTAATCCAGCCCCCATACAATCAAATATACTCAACATCAACATTACAGTAATCTTGGATCTCAAAATCCAAAAGCCTATGAACGTATGCATACAATATTAGGTTATCTGCATATCGATGTCTTAAAATATCAGCTGCAAGACACAAGATGATGCTTTTTGGGCAAGTGAGCAAAGCTGACGAGCTAAAAGGCTGCATATCAAATCGAGCAGCTGTTATTTTACAATATCTATATAAAGAAAATCTGATAATTGATATATCATATTGTTTTTGAGTACTTTTCTTGATCAAAATGATGGTGTTTTTATGTTATGCAAGCTAATCACTTGAAGTTCAGGTCAAACTTATTGATGTTGGGTCAAACATTTAAGACATCACAAAGCCATGATACGACAAACACTAACATCTGGGCAGGGTGAGAAAGGCACAGGAAAATATGATAAAGGGTAGTTTGTATCATTTTAGGTGCAAGGCAAACTGAGTAACGCTGGATTTAAGTTGATTAAGAAATGACCATTTTTTCACATGTAAGGAGAAAAACAAAGACCTTATTACATCTGCTGGAGAATTTTGATACGTACAAGAGCTTTTAACACATGTATCAGTTTTTACCAAACTTTGATTAATTATGATGAAAATGTGAAACGTATCTAAAGTCTGTGTATCTATAAATAATGGATCTTTTATTTCAGGTTTTATTTCAGAAATATTTTCACACAATAAAAACTATAGTAATACTAATTTAACTTACTTTCTGTTTTAAATTTGATTGTGTTAATTTCAAGAAAACTTAGTTAAAAATTTTTATCCTTATCAAAGGTAAATATTTCCATTCTGATTTAAATGGAACAGCAGAATCTTTCTCAGAAAGGGTTGACAGCACACACCTAACGAAATCCTTCAACTGTATGTCAGCACACCTGTTAGTATTAAATTTAAAAGCGAGTATCTGGAATGAGTGCACCCTAGCACCCCTTTCAATGGATTTACCTAGAAGATTGCTATTTGATTACATGAGATGAAAAACCATATCTTTCATACTGTGCAGTACATTAACCATGCAATAAATACTAAAACATATATATAGGAACTAGAGGCTCACCTGGTTCTCAACTAACCAAGTAATTTCCAAGAAGATCTTCAAGTGCATTTCCCATAGGGTCCAACATTAATCATTGTCCTGCTGTGGTGGCCATCTTGGATTTTGGATGGGCACCATAAACACAATGTTGGTAAAAGACCTTCTAATGAACATTTATGTATATGTTAAGCTTCAACTATCATAGTCGTTTCCAAGAAGATCTTCAAAGGTATTTCCCATAGTGTCCAATGTAAAACTTTGTCCCACGATGGTGGCAATCTTGAATTTTGGATTGGTACCCCAAACACAATTTCGGGGAAGGACCTTTCAATAAACATTTATGTATATGTTAAGCTTCAACTGTCATAGTTGTTTCCAAGAAGAAGGTCTTCAAATGTTCTTCAAATAGGGTTCAATGTTAAATATTGTCCCGTGGTGGCAGCCATCTTGAATTTCCAGATTGGCACCACAAACACAATTTTGATAAAGGACCTTCAAGTGAACATTAATGTGTAGCTTTAACTTCAACTGTCATAGTTGTTTCCAAGAAGATCTTCAAAGGTATTTCCCAAAGGGTCCAATGTTTAACTTTGTCCCACGGTGGCAGCCATCTTGGATCTCAGACTGGCACCATGAATACAATTTGATAAAGAACCTTTCAATGAACATTCTTGTATACACACAGCTTCCACTGTCATAGTTGTTTCCAACATGAAGATCTTCAAGTGTATTTCCTATAGGGTCCAAGGACCATAAAACAATTCTATTGGCTGTGTAGTTTCTGACAAGATCTTTGAAATTTCAGCTAATCACACCACATTATTGGCCCTGGTGGCCATGGTGAATATCTAATCCAAACGAAGAACACAGCTTTATAGAGAACCTTCCAATGCACATTCCTGCCAAATTTGGTTCAATTTGGCTCAGTAGTTTCTTAGGAGAAGATTGGAATTTGAAAAGCTAATGCTGGATGGACGACAATGACGGATGCCAAGTGATGGCACCTTTGGACAAGGTGAGCTAAAAAAAGTTAGGTATAACGGCTTAGAATCTATATACCAAATTTGGAAATTTGAGGTAAAACATATGAAAAATTAGAGCAGATTTTCCATTATTTATAGCATTGCAAGAGGACTTTACACACAGAAACTGAATCCAATGTTTGTATGCTTCTTTAATGCCCTTCTTCAAAATGATCATTCTTCTTCAAATTCCACTGAAATGAAGGCATGCATCAAAGCATTGCCACTTTGACAGAAATTGGTCTTTAATTTCAAGCTTGGAGTTACATTTGATGATACAAAAAATACTGGTAGCTGTGTATATTAAAGTCAGTTTTTTAATAATTTTTAACTTTCAAATATTTCTAAGTCAGCGCTTATACCATAGCAGTAGTGTTTCAGTATTCAGATATCACCATCCTCTTTCTTATGTTAATCATTATATATAAAAGAATGATAGGAGAGTGTTTGCTTCATCTAGAAAATGAAATTTACATCATCAGGGGAGATAATTCTAAATAATCTTTTACTGAAATTTCTGGTGATAGATATCCAGTTGAGATAGAACAAAAAATTGAAACTCTCTATTTGATAAGGCGAAAAATGTGTGGTTGTTTATAGAAGTTGCTACATGCAATAAAAGTTAATTAATGAAGTATAATGATATAATTTTAAATCACAGTTTGCTTATGCTCCTATTTAAGAAGCGTTAGCAATTGAGTCACACAACTGAAAACAATTTTATTGCTATTAAAAATTATGGTATGTGTCGAAACATCTTCATAAAATATGAACAAAATTATGGAATTCAGTGAAAGATCAATCTTTTATTTCTTTTAATTTTACATTGTGACAACATACCATTCACCAAAGAAAAAATTCTTAAGTTGGGCAATATTCCTTTGAATAGTAATGGGGTGCGACCTGATAAGTATGGTATGCCTGATTGATAGTGTGGCAGATAGCATGGTTTTGTTTTATTTTGGAATGGAAAACATTCTCAGTGGACTTGAAACATTATTGAAAAACCTTTTGAAGATATTTTGAAGATATTTCACGAAGAAGCATGTTAAAGGTAACAAAACTTGTTTGTCGATCCAGCAGCTTTTTAAAATCATCTGCCATAGTGCATGGATTACAGATGGTGTTGAAGGTTATCTTCCTTTGGTTATTTGTCTTGGCAACGGTGAGTTGTTTCTGTTAATAAAAAAAGCATCATCAATATAAAACAGCATTTTTTGTGTAAATTAATCTTTCGTCGTTTACCAATAAGATATGAAAGTTCTGAGCTATGACAAACACACTGTTTTTTAAATTAAATTTTAAATTCTGGCCAACTTTTAATTGTCCTTAGCAATGGAAAATCAAAGATTTAACCTAAGGGCTGTTCCATTAAAACATATATTGCACCCAGGGAAGGCACGTTTAAATTGCTGCTGTTGATATTTCAGAGCTTCATGTCAAAATTCAAGATGTCAAGAATCTTTAATTTGCTTCTATGGGTTGTTATCCAGATTTCAAAGTACCTTCCTTGGGCACCATATATGTTTTAATGGAACAGCCCTAAAAACAGGATTAAAAATGAAAACAAAGTTCAGATTTTAATGAAGTAAACGTGTCTGTCTAAATGTAAGAAAATTAACGCTGATTACATTGTGCATATTTAGAAAACTACCAGGCGTCGATACTGAATGGACACCCTTATATTCACTTTGGGTGATCTCTTCATCGCATGAATATTTAAAAGGGAAGTAATTTCTTTCAATCACAAATCTGCCTAGGGGGTACTTTGCCAAGGATTTAGGTTCATACACCAAAGATTGTTGAAGCTTGTTTACATGAAGGGTAAGGGTACTTTAGGTGAAGATTTGGGTTTATGCAGTAAAAACTCTTGTGACCCGTTTACACGAGATAAGATTACTTCAGTCAAAGATTTAGGTTCATATTGTAAATACACTTGATGCCTGTTTTCATTAGGGAATAACATTTTTTTTGTGGTGATTTCCCAGAAAGAATTTATGGTGACATTAATGCAGTTCTTTAGTATACCTTCACTGTTATACAAGTCTGTTTGGCTTTAAGATTAAAACTTATTCTTGCATGATTATTTAACAGCCTATGAAATCTCTGAATTAGAAAACACTACCAGATTTTGCACTGTTTTGTTGTATTATCAATTTTTAAATTCAAATATTTGCCATATTTGGTATCTTCTAGACATAACTATAATTTAAAAAGCAAAGATCTACATTGTTTTGATAATTGATTCTTAAAAGATTCACTTATTGATTCCCATTTTTTATAATGGCTAAACATACAATAATAAAGATTTCTATTAGCAGCCACATTAAATATGGATAAATAAATAGATTTTGAAACTTTGAGTAGACATGGTATCAGATTCCAACAACTGAAAATATAGCACGTTATGAGGACTGACACATTGTAACAGGGTATACTGTATGTACCACTTGACAAGAATTTGCCATTTATGATGTTGTGTGGTATCATCAGTACTATATATTAAAGAAGGGTTATGAATATCAGTGAACACTGTAGTGTACAGACTTAAAAGATAAAAAAACAGTTGTAATTGATGTGTTATGTTTTCTGTTTATGGTAAATCTATGAGAATTTCTCTTTTATTAGCTCACCTGGCCCAAAGGGCCATGTGAGCTATTGCCATCACTTGGCATCCGTCCGTCGGCGTCGTCGTCGTCCGTAAACTTTTTCAACAATCTTCTCTCTGAAACTACCAGGCCAATCGCTACCAAACTTCATCTGAATGTTCCTTAGGGTATCTAGTTTGGAAATTGTATCCGAGGTTTTGATCCATCAACAAATAT
>JAOXYJ010228819.1:0-16665 GCA_028566555.1 Lithophaga nigra
CAGTGACGAGTCCATGACATACACCACTCGGCTACCCAGGTCCCTTTAAAACTTCGGATCTTCTGCAATAATAACCAACTAAATATTTACTTGACTACTTAAATTTTTAGTCAAGTTGAAGTAGAAAGTAAAGGACTGATTCCTGTTAGTTAGATGCAACTTTATTTGAAGTAAAGAACTGGTCTCTTTGAGTAAGATGTGACGATATTTTAAGTGAAGGACTGTTCCCTTTGAGTTGGAGCTGACTGTATTTGAAGTAAAGAACTGGTCCCTTTGAGTTAGACATGACTGTATTTCATTATTATTCCTGGTATACCAATTTTCATGGATTTCGTGGAGACAGGTAAACCATGAAATCGAGTATTCGACGAAATATACATTTTGGTTACTTTGTCAAGAGAAAACAATAAAACCACAAAATTAAGTACCTCGAAACCACTTTTTCTTCGGGAACAACGAAAATTGGTAACCACGAAAATAAATGAATCCACAGTATTGGTCCCTTCGAGTTAGATGTGACTGCATTTGAGGTAAAGGAGTTAGACATGACTGACTGCATTTGAAGTAAAGGAATGGTCCCCTGGAGTTGAACCTGACTGCATTTGAAGTAAAGAACTGGTCCCTTTGAGTTCAGTGTGATGGTATTTGATGTAATGGATTGGTCCCTTCGAGTTAGACATGACTGCATTTCAGGTAAAGGACTGGCCCCTTGGAGTTAGACATGACTGACTGCATTTGAAGTAAAGGAAGGGTTCCTTGGAGTTAGACCTGACTGTATTTGAAGTAACAGACTGGTCCCTTTGAGTTAGACCTGACAGTATTTGAATTGAAGGACCGGTCCCCTGGAGTTAGACCTGACTGTACTTAAAGTAATGGAATTGTCCCTTTGAGTTAGACCTGGCTACATTTGAAGAAATGGACTGGTCCATTTGAGTTGACCTTTCTGTATTTCAAGTAAAGGACTGGTCCCTTTGAGTTAGACTCTGACTGCATTTGAAGTAACGGACCGGTCACTTTTGAGTTGCACTGTATTTCAGGTTATATGCAAAATTAAAATTAAACTATGATTTAAGTTATAAATTTCTGAAGAATCATCTCTTCTGTTACATATTTGAGTTCTTTACTCCAGTTGCCAAAACACACAGACATTGGAATACTTCATTGCACTTTATATGGGGTCATGATTACAGTCATGTAGATCTATGTAAGATTCTTTTATGTTTCACTCACTGCCTGTTTCCTTGATAGCATGTAATAGTCCAAAAATGAAAAATAAACATAAATAATAATACATAAATATAAAAATGTTGATGGATGTTGGTATGAGAATAATGCATATTTTTAATAATCAGGCATATGTCATTTTTAACTTTTTGGTAGTTTGGATATAGGGTAGTAGACTGAGTGCTTCCATTCAATATTTTTATATTTTTTGGAAGTTTTGACTTGTTTTCCAGTGGATGGCTGTGGACAGCATTTTTACACTGGTTCATTTTAATAATATCCTGTAATGTTTTTTTTTTCATTTGATTTACTGTTAACTCATGTCAGGACAATTCAAATAAAAATAATGCTTTAAACAATGTGCCATGTGTTTGTCTAGTGTGAAAATAGATATGCTTTTGACAGGGGTTGCAGTGGTAACTTAAAAAGTTTTTATAGATGTCACATTTTCATCCATCTGTCCATCCGTAGTCATTCATCAGAAAAACTGCAACAAATTAGGACCCAGTTTCTCCAGCCAAGGGGTACAACCCCTCCTCAATGGAGCATCCATTTGTTGTGCGGGATGTAAAAATGCACAACTCGTCCGTCGGATGGGGACATAAAATCTGAGGTCACGTGTTGGGAGAATACCACACTCTCTGCACGCTAAAGAACCCTTATAACAAGCTCATTATGAGTGGTCTGAGGTGAGTTACAAGGCTAAATTATCCGCCCCTACCCATCCTGTCCCACTTTTCCAGTGGCAACCAAAATTACCCATCCTTCTCCCGGTCGACTCTCTTTTCAGATCCTACGAATTGTGAACTTGTTCTCGCCCTGAATATGCATGAAAAATTTGCCGCTGGACGTTAAACAAACAACAATCAATCAATCATGTCGGATGCTGGAGGTCTTAGTACTTACCACTAGTCACTGGTGCAGTAGTAGTTATTGTCAGATTTGTTGTAATGGCTTCACTGCGAAGGTACATGTTATTGACAGCTGCGACAGTGGTTGTATACATATTATCTGACAGTTCTACTCCGGACACAGATAGATAAGTTACATCGTTGTTTGTATTGAGTATAGAATTTGTGACGTCTTCATTGGTTCCCTTTAAACGTACCTATAGGAATATACAAGCAAATACGTAATGAAAGACATACTTAATGCAATCTTCAAGCTGTGATAAACTGACAACAGTAACAACACTAATTAATTGAACTGTTTAATTTTAGAAAAAACAATACACCAGCATAAATATGTTAAAGTAAATGTAAAAAAGTTAATATACGAGAAAACAACGAAAATTTAATTAAATTTACGGCGTTTTGTTGAAACGGGAACTACTAATAAGAATAAACAAAGTTTCATTTCACCTTCTGTTTCTTTCTAGAAGCCAGAATAGATCCTTATGCAAACTAATCCAAAACTTAGCCCTGAAAATTGACTACGTCCAAATAACAGAAAACCAATAAAATTTTGTTAATAAATACCAGACATTTTCACCGAATTACTTCAGATCTGTCACAACAATAAAAGCAGTTTTACCTTAAAACAAAAGACCTTATACAAAAAGAATGAAAAGATTACCTTAGTTCACTATATCATATGTCCAGAGTACAAGTCAAGACCAGTATCAACCAACAAAGAATCAAACACAAACAGAAGAATTCAACCAAAACAAACACAAAGAGTGAAGCAAATAGACAGGTACATGAAAAACTAAAACTTTTGACAATACGAATTTCCACAAAAATCTAATTGCAAGAAGTAAATTTTGGAGGGAAAATACAAAAGAGCAAAAAATTTAACAATTCCAAATTTTAAAAATTAAAGTAATTAGCTGTCTTTAGAAATTAAGCTTTACAGGAACTAATTGAATACAAATCTCGCGTCCTTCGCGATAGAAGTGACATTAGGTGCTCTGGAAGATACGCATGTCTAGCGACACATGTCACCTGTCCTATTGTCCTGCGACTAAAGCCAGTTGAAAATTGCAAAACTGTTATGGAAAACGGGTAACACGTCCGTAATCAGATGTGACACGGACCATTAAACAAGACCAATAATCAGATGTGACACGGACAATCCATAATGGCTAACCGACTCGTGATTGCGACCATAAAATTTCCGAAGCGATGACATTAATTTAGGTTGGATATAACCTTCACCGAGTAACAGCAATAACCCTCTATCTAGAAAATTTGTAAAGTAAACACAAGCCCTAGAATGATCAACATGGATATGTAGACTCAGTACGTCGGTGCCGCTGGTATGTTGCAACTGAGAAAGAAATCGTAGTCATCAAGCTTGTTGTACAGTGTTGTTTCTTACTATTCTCCGTTGTTATTAAAACGTATAAGTCTGAGTAGGATGAAGACTGGGAAATAGTTGTGGTGTCTTAAATTTCTGGCCGACGTCAGGGCAACTGCAATTTGCCAACACTGTCAACTTTTAGAGTGCGCTATCCTAAAGTAATGTAAATTGAACAAAGTTGATTCTGTTGCCAATATTCGTCACTGATACTTACAAAAAACGACATTATGCCATATGGATCAGAAAAGCCAGACCATTTCATTCGCAATGTTGTCTTGTCACCTTGGTGAAAGTTTCTCGGCGTGTACTCTGTCAATGATCTTGGTAATATTTCAACGACAGCACTGTCAGCTGATGGAGGTACATCGGAAATGACAACGCCGTCTGATGTAGCTGTGGCATATAGCCCTGCGTTGTTCCAACATCTAACTGTCACATAAACCATTTTCCCGAAAACTGCAATCTTGTCAAATGTTAATGCTGCTTGCTTTAAAGCCGGGACATCAGTAAATACCAGCAATTCATTTCCAAAAGGTTGGAAACCTATATGAATAATACAATACAAATCTGTGGTAACATACAAAATGCGCATTTAAGGATACAATATCATGTCAACCGAATAATGGATTCCGAATCGTGACACATTTTCCTTATTGGTAAACAAGGGCATCACTTGCTTGTGTATTGTTCACATGATCCTACAAATCTCGCACTGTTCAAGATGAAATTGTGCTGACACTTCAAAAGATTTTCCTCAATGAGAATCATGTCAGAACTTGTTTATTTGTAATTTGCTTAGCCTGAAGGGTGCTGAATATACTACCTTTTGTTGTTTGCCGTCGTTCCTTAACCAGATTTTGGAAGTGTGCCATATTATGCCTATTTTAAAGTTTCAGCTTCTAAAGTATAAGTATGGACTTACAGCACAAGTGACTTCATCGGTATAGATTCAAATATAATAGTTATGATTAATGGCAAATATTATTGCATTACTGTTGTGATTCTGCAGGCCAATTTTTGTTCTTCCCACTGAAAGCTATGTTAAAGGTTGGACCCTTGCGATTAAATATTAAAGATCAATGGGCGTTATTTGGTTTAATTTTTTTTTGTTATTGATTATTAGTTTTCACAATGACACTTCATGTTCAATATAACTTCATGTCATATGAGGCATAAGATCTGTGAAAGTTTCCCTTTTGAAGCAGGTGTTGTAATTTGACTCCTAGTATTTTGCTGGAAAATTAAACTTGTTGATACAGCTTTGAAAAAGATGCATCCGAGGATCACTTGTATCACTTTTGACTCACAGATAAATAGTTTTAGAGCAGATTTCAGAGAATGTTTCGTGACATTTTCTATTTCAGTAACAGATAGGATCTCAATTATCGAATATATTTTTAAACGAGGAACATTTCGGATCATCCCTATCATTTTTGTCCAAAGTTATTCTGTACTTTCAGAGAAGAGCAAAAAAATAAAAATGTAAATACATTTCTGCTGAATTGTCATGGTTATCGAATACACTTATGAAATATGACTATTCAAGGAATATCTCTGTTGGGTATTGTTCAGACTGTCCAAGCAATTTTGCAGAAGATAATTTCGGAGTGATGTTTTGTCATAGTTTGTACTCTTAGTATCAGTAGCATATTGGTTTGCGGACAGGATCATAGAATACAGTTTTGAAAGAGGAGCATCCAAAGATAACACATCTCTTTCAAATGGACACAGCTCTTATTTTATGTCATTTTTTTCTATTTTAGTAACAAAGGTCATCTTTATTTGCAAGCAGGCTTATCGGATGCAGTTCTGAAAGAGGACAATTCAAGAGTTATCGCTGTCATTTGTGGTTCAAATTAGTACAGCAGGTTAAACGACAAACTGTTTGAAATGATTTTTGTCACATTTTTTTAGTGATAGCGACCATTTATGTTAGCTGATAGGGTCATCATTGTTTTGAAAGAGAATCATCCAAGGATCATTCCTGTCACTTTTGTTCAACCTGGCGATGCAGTTTAAAAAGATATTTTTAAGTGATTTTTCGTCATTTACGTTTTCAGTAATGGCAATCATTTTGGATTGCACGCGGATATAGCTTTGATAGAGGATCATCAAAGACGCATCCATATTATCACTCTGGTTCAAGGTGTTTCGTATTAGAAGATTTTTAAGTAATTTTTGTCATCATTTCTATTTATAATAACTGCAGCCATTTCAATTAGCCAGTTGTGTGATCGGATTATGTTTGGAAAGACTATTATCCAAGATTATCCTGTGACTTTTCGATTAAATTGGCTCAGTACTTTCAAAAGAAGATTTTTAAATGTTTTTCTTCATTTTCTATTTTTAGTAACCGCGGTCATATCGCTTTGCTAGCAGGGTGAACGGATATATATTTTTGAAAGAGAAATATCCACGAATGCTCCTTTCACTTTTGGTTGAAATTAACATAGATGATTTTTAACGGTTTTTCGTTATGCTTTCTATTTTAGTAACAACAGCCATATAGGTTTTTGCGGGTATATTTTTGAAAGGTTTAATTTGGTGCAGCATTGTTAGAGAAGATTTTTATTTTTTGATGATGATGATATTTGAAAGCTTTTTCTAATTTTAGTAGCAACGGTCACATTTGATGGCAGGCAGCGTTAAATAATACAATTCTGAAATGAGATTTTCTAACAATCATTTCACCAAAGTTCGGCCTAAACTGGCGAGCTAGTTTCAGAGAAGACTAACTTTTAAGTGGCTTCTACAAATATGTTCTACTTATAGTAACAGTAACAATACTTGTAGGTCGGACACGGAATCATCGGATATAATTTTTAAAAGTGTACACCTTGAAAATTATTTAACCCGACAGGGGATGGTCAGAGAAGATGACGTTTTCAAAAAGTTCACGGACAATGGACGCAAAGGGATGCCAATAGCTGACATGACCTTTCGAGACAGGCAAGCTGAGAAAAAAACAATGAAATACAGTACATTTACATTAAAATTCTGTATAGTTATATGGATTTATTAATTGAGTTGTAAGCTTTAAGTCTTACAAAATGACTTGTTTCGTATTACAGTATTCCTAAACCGTTTGTCCGCCAAAATAAACCGTTATGTTTCAACAATAAAAATTATTGTCATTAGCAGATCAGTAAATTTTACACGGGGATCTTCTACGTGTATATTTCAAATTAATATTCCATAAAAGAACAATTTTATTTAACGTTTGTACTGTATTATATTGACATTAACGAAAACGGACGGTACATCTAATTACATATTCCTTAATCTAAAAGCTCCCATTTTTTCCTTTCGACCGGTAATGGTTGACTTGCTGAAAAGCGTTGAACATACCTATTGACCAATCGCAATACTTTAGTCCAGATTCAAGATCATTTACTTCCCAGTTAGCTGATATTGTGTTAGACGTTTGGCCGTCTACATCTGATTCTAAGGAAAAAAGATGTAAATCATTGAAAGTACTGTTTTAATGAGATAGTTAATTATTGTATTGTAGATCATATGCAATTTTTTATTGAAATTAAATAGTAAGAAATAGAACTCAGATATTGTAATCTCCGCTATTCGCGAAGTTCTACTTTTTTTCAAACCCTTATAATGGTTTTCATTCTCATGTTACAGTTATGTCCTAAATATATTTTGAAATGAAATACTTTATATAATTGAGATAATTAATAAGTAAAAGTATTAATTAAATACATCCTTTTGCAAAACATTGTGAAGAACAGGGTACTTGCCTAATGAGGGAGAAAACTTTATATATGTAACTATCATTTCACTACAAATTTTAATTAAAAACTTGGCTAATAACATACCCGTCCCATCATTAATATATGTTATTTCCGGTGCAGTGAGATCAACAAGGAATTTTGCAGCATGTGATCTTGAAGTGAGGCCAGCAGCATTTATAGCTATCACGGTAACATGTATATGAGAGGAATGTACTAGGGTCACATTGTAATTGAATCCGAACGTGTTAACTCCAACACTGGTAAAACCTTGTATTTCCGTACTTCCTTCTGTATACCCTAAAATTAGTTTAAGGTAAAATTAGATATTAACATAAGCCTGTATCGTTTACTTGAATAGAGGTAAAGTTAGAGATTGACCTAAGCCTGTATTGTTTACTTAAATATAGGTAAAGTTACAGATTAATCTAAGCCTGTATCGTTTACTTGAATATAGGTAAAATTAGAGATTAACCTAAGCCCGTATCGTTTACTTGAATATAGGTAAAATTAGAGATTAACCTAAGCCCTATCGTTTACTTGAATAAAGGTAAAATTAGCGATTAACCTAAGCCCGTATCGTTTACTTGAATATCGGTAAAATTAGCGATTAACCTAAGCCCGCATCGTTTACTTGAATATAGGTAAAATTAGAGATTAACCTAGGCTGTACAATTACGGTTTCTGGCTGCCCCTTTGATATCTTCGAACTTTACTTACGTGGATATACAGTGATTGATAATATAACATCCTGTTATCTCTTTGTGAAAATTGTGGAACGACAATCATTGATTTCTTGTGGCCTTAAAACTTATAATGAAACATCTGCAATCATCGTGGCAAGAGGCAATACTTGAACCCTTTGTACTTCATGACAATATAGTTTAATACTTTGTATAATTAAGAATTGCAATACACCCTAATACAATATTAATAGGGACATTGTAATTAGTATCATTCCTGACCTTTTTTGTATGTGTGTGTATGCGTGTTCTGTCGTCTAAATATGGGGTTTTAAATGTATTGTTTTCAACATAAACTGATGCTAGGTTAAGATGTGCGGCGCGGCAGAACTCTTCGACTCTGAAACACTTAAGAAGTAAAAGGTATAAGCACTGGCTTATGCCATTCCTTTAAGCAGAATTGTTTCACATGATGATATTTTCCACATAAATCTGACAGCAACCATGATGATTTCAAATTGTTTCATTTCAATCCGTTCTCTGAAAATAAGATTAATTTCAATCTGCTTACTCAAAATTAAGTTACATTTCGATCTGCTCACTGAAAAGTAATTTTCATTTCAATCTGGTCACTGATTTTTACATGTGATTTTTTAAGAAGCGGATTCTTACCGCATAAACTTATATTATATAAAGAGACCGTGGTGGTTGCCGTCTTAGAATTCAGTTCACTCCAAAGAGTGATAATAATCGGAATAGACCCTACTAGTGATATTCCTAAATTTTGCTTGTTTGGTTGTTTGTTTGGGGTTTTTGTTTGTTTGGTTGGTTTTTTGTTCGTTTCTGATAAGAATATTCCAAAATAATTTGCAATCTAAATTTATTTTGTATTAAGGTCTTAGGTTAGGATCATTTCGCACTATGTTAATCCAAGCAATTTTTAATTCAAACCTGAATGAAATTTTCTGACACGTTTATATTCAACTGATTCAGCCTGACAAGAAAAGTTTTGAAGCTTCAACCTGGCAGAGAACATCATCGTACGAATATTTTGGATAACAATCCATTGCGGTGTTTTTAAGGGGAAAAATACTAAGCCAAACAGATTGCAAAATAGCGAATATTGTTCGAGAGACTAAACCGTTATTTTCTAATTACATAATACATCTTTTAGTATAGAATCAATCGCTTTTGTTCAGTGACAATGGGCAGCGTGAACTAAATATGTTCAGTCATGACATACGGATTTTTTAAGATATATTTCTGTGAATTTTCCTAGCATTTAATTTCTGTTTTCTTCCATTTAAGCAAGCTCCTACACAATTAATACTACAGTCAGACCAAAATAGTCTGGTAATATTAATTCGCGATTAGATACCTACAAGTACCTCATATACTTGACGCTCACCTAAACCGTATCGTTCACCTGGTTATGAACGGAACCATTATCAGAAACTCAAAGTAGACTCTTCCTATCAAATTTTCGTAAAAAGCCAACAAATGTTTGCAATGATTTATTTGTGTCCCTTGTTTCTCAGAAGACGATTTTTGAGTGTTGTCCTACATTCTTGAAATTGCACGACGGTTGATGCTAGCATAGCAGGAAATGCTTACCCTATCGACGTACCTATTCTCGCTCCTGTTAGAGTTCGTGCGATTTCCCTTCATTTGATTTAGGATCTGCTGTTTGATTTATGGATCGATGTGTTTTGATCTATGGTTGATGTCTACTGATTTTAATTTGTTTTTCTTCTAAGTGGGTTCTATGTTAAACTATGCACCATGGTTTGCTGTCATTCTGGACATCTGATCTGTACAAAAATTACGATCTAGGTAACATTTATGAATAGTGTTGGTTTAATTGCCTCTTTTGTTTCTGAGAAGACATTTTTACGGTTTTTGCGAGGTTTTTGTGGGGGTTCACATTGTAAGTGCTTTTTGCGTCGTCTTGTTCATATTTTCTTTTTCTTCCGTTTACTTTTTTCTCGTCATTTATGTAATGTTTCCCTTTCTGTCTTCCCAACTTTGCCTTGTCTACGGATTCTACCTTTCTGAACATGTTCCTTCGGTATTCTATTGCCGATATTTTGTGTTTTTTAGCTTTGGTAGCCGTCTTTGATATTTGATTGTCACGAAAACTACAATTTGGTTGACATTCATCCAACGCACGAAAAGTTTATTGGTCCGTCTTGTTTCTGAAAAGAAAATGCTTAAATTTTCTACGTAAGAAAGATTAGTTCGCTGTGGCAGCTATCTTGTACTTCTAATTAGCATAACAATTACAAATCTCGTAAAGAACCATCCAAGAAACATTAATAACAATTTGGTGTCACTCTTTTTATTGTTTCTGGGAAGGACTTGCATGTTTTTATTATAGTGTCCTAAGATAAACTACACATGTATGTCAAGCGGTAGCGGCTACATTTTTGATTGGCAAGGAAATTATAAAAATTTGCTCTAAACCATACAGTGATTATTCATGAACATTTAAATGAATCTCTTGTTTCTTAGAAGATAATTGAATGATGTTACCCAGGGGCTCTTTGTTAAACTGTGACTATCTTTGATTTCTGACCGGCACAAACATTACAAACTGATATAGTTTAATTGGCCGCGTGATTTCTTGCAAGCAGTTTGATGAAATTCAGCCATCATAAAGCATTCTCGGCCCTTGAGTCCATCTTAAAGTTCATGGGCACGAATATGACCAACCTTTTACGGGACCATCCAAGAGATATTCGTACAAAGATAGGTTCTTTTGACGCAATGTTTTATAAAAGATTGAAATATAAAATCTTTACGTACGACAGACTTCAGACAACGCACACAAAATGAAGGAAATGGCACATATTTTTCGCTACCTCAGGTGAGCTAAAAATTTCGCAAGCATTTTTATTTGGTTATATGTTCAATATATCTTGGTTTATTTAAGTCAATTTTTGAAAGGGGCCTGAGTTCCTGAGGGGTCAAGATCGCTGACATACATGTTAACAACAGGTCTAGTCCTGCGTTCCCAGCTTTACGTGATAAAGTATCCAGACACCTGCCCACGGTCGGGTTTTCAATGGGTCAGCTGGTGAACTGTCCGGGCTGTCTGATAGTCACGATATATCTGTATAAAGTGGTAAAAGTGACGATAAACTCCAACAATCCAACCCCAGTTTACGAAAAACACTAGAAAAAGATTTAGTTACATGCTTAGTCTGAACAAATAATTATCTAACCCAAAAGTTTTTTTCATTCTATTAAAATTACTTACCTACGGCCCAGAGATACTCCGCTATAGGGCTTTCTGTGTCTTCAAAGTACCAAGAGGCATGGATTGATGACCATCTATTTAGAGCAACTATATCGACATGTATCCGTGTGTTATGACTATCACTATCGTCCTTAATGGCTTTATGTATTTTAACATTGTCAATAAGAAGACCAGTATTCCTGTTTAGATTTCCTATTACAAGGTCAACAGTTTTTGCTTTAGATTTGAAGTAAAACGTTTGATGGTGCCAGATGACTTTTTCCAACTCAACATCATATTTGTTTTCCTTTGAATACAACATAAATATGTGTTCAACGTCACCAAACTTCACAGTTCCTTCAATGTTTGATATGACGGCACCAGTTACTGGTGCATGACTAGTTACAAATGTTACTCTATAAACATCTCCAGGTATTAGTCTAGTTAAAGTTTGTCGTATATAACCCCGAATATAACAAAATGATCTTCCGTCATGCGCTGTGTCTATATCAGACCGCAAAGAAATTATGCAGTCATCCTCACTCTTATTCCAAAATATTGGAATGACACAGTCACTATTTTCACACAATGATTGCGATGAAATATTTGCAAAATCGACAAAACATCCATTCGTTTCCTCAAAAGAAGGATTTGCCACTACGTTGGCGTCAGAATGGCTCAAAGTGATTGGTAATGGTGGTGTTGTATCCACTGTTACTCCATCTGAAGCTGTTATTGGTGAATGATGGTCTACACAATCTTTTGCGTAGATTTTGTTGTACATAATAGCTCCTATGAAAGAATAAAATTTCAGCATCATTCGATCATTTCACTAAATCTTGGTATATATGTCAATTTTGTTAACTGGTCTGAACTATATTAAAATAATGTTTAAAGATTTGTACGAATTTAAACGAATTTTTCCTTTTGAAAGAAACAGTAGTTACAGACATTTGGAAATCATTCCACAGATGCAAAACATTACATGCAAAGGCATCTTTTCCTCGAAAAGAACATTGATAGCTGTATATCTAGGATCAGATTTTTTTCATGAAGAGAATGCTCCCAGCATCATTATTATGTAAACATTGTTACAGAAGACTCGTGGTTTAGCATTCCTGCCAAGCTTATTGCGATTTCGAACATTTGAGAGATTATTGATCTGTACAAATAGATGTTTCTGTTGATATTTAATGTGGATCAGTCTCCTGTAATTCGAACCTACAAGATCAACGTTTTACTTCAAAACTTGTCTTCGGACATTTTATGGTTTTGGCCAAGACTTAGGTGCTAAAAGATGTTATACTGTTTTGTCCAAAACTTAGGAAATATTATTTGTTTTTTTCACTTACCGTTTTCAATACTGTTTGATAAACGTTTGGAAACTTGAGTGTGCATCCCAACGGCTGTCCACGGCAGTATATCACAGACATCTCCAGACTGTTCCTTACTAACGCACCAAGTGTACTGGCTGATACCACACATTATATCCGTAAACCCATGCCACCTTGCAGCTACTATATTAGACTTGTTTTGATATTTGGCATCGTGAAGGCCTGTGGCAATTAAACAGAAGCACATGTTGAACAATCAATTAAAGGTACTTCATATGATGATAAATTAACATTTTGACAAGGTTCTTGTCCATAATCCTTATTTTTCGTTTTGACTGTTTAATTCACACGCAATGTCCCCGA
The DNA here is from genome assembly GCA_028566555.1 of Lithophaga nigra. NCBI lineage: Eukaryota > Metazoa > Mollusca > Bivalvia > Mytilida > Mytilidae > Lithophaga > Lithophaga nigra. The sequence goes on from JAOXYJ010228819.1 coordinate 12,887, forward strand.
GGGTACCATCAGCCCAGTAGCTAGTATTTCGATACTAGCATGAAATTGATACTTGTATGTTTAAATTTACCGTATTAAAATATATAAAAAAAATTTTGGAAACTAAGGAATATCTCCCTCGTGCATAGCTCTGTCCTTAGCTGGTTTTTTGGCTTTAACTTTTTGGTCGTTTTGGCATTTATTTCTGCTCTACAACGTTTTGTATGTTGTTTTGGTTTTCCATATATTTAGGCCTCGTGCACAACTGATGAGACAATGTTTGTCCAAATGCGCATATTGTGCACTAAAATGTCATTTACCCACCTTTTACCGTAAAGGCTGAAATAATGGCGGTCTATATTTTTTGATGTTGAATTAATTTGCACCGTTTAGTTTCATTCAGTCTCTAGACTACTATTTCTTATTAATAGATAGTTTTTTCTTTATGAATTAAAAATTAAACTCTCCCCAATTAGTCAAATTTCGATTATAGAATGTACGCATTCAAGTATTTGAACTTTTTCTTATTTTCATTTCTTTTAACAAATATATTACTGTGTATAAAAGTCTAAGCTTTCAATAATTAATCTTCTCTAAATAATTAAAGCGCAGTCTGAAAAAGTATCATGTCTATTCTTCAAAAAGTCATTTCTCTGAAAGTTATATGGAGCAAAAAAACAAAATGATACAATAAGAAAAACATGCAATTAATATCTTACTTTGCATGGCTGTAGTCTTGTTACTAATTAAACGTTTTTTACAATAAAATACAGGTTCACCTGAGCCTGTGTCGCTCACCTGGCATTTTAGAATGTCTACATATAAAGTATACCTTCAAAAGAAACCTACATTGCAACAAGTAGTCTGCTTATTTATGTCTAATTTGCAGAACATTAAAAAATTCAAAATCAAACAGTTCATGGAGGACCCTCCATACATCATTCATGTGAAGTTTAGTTGGTTTCAGAAGAGAAGATTAAAATGCAATTTCTCATAGTTCGGTTGGTTTCGGGACAGAAGATTAAAATGCAATTTCTCATAGAGTTCAATGTAAAACTATGAGCTGCTGTTGCTGCATGTTAGCTGCCCAATCACTACTAAATGATTAATCTCTATAGAGGACCTTCCAGTCATCATTCCCATAAAGCTTCAAAACATTTAGCATTGTAGTTTCTTTGAAAATCGGCCAATAAGAAACAAGAATTGCCTCGGGCGCCCATGTTAGTCCACCAATCAGCAGGAAATGAGAAAATTTTCTAGAGAACCTTCCATACATCACTCATCCATAGTTTGACTGAAACTGGTTGATCAGTTTCATAGAAGATGGTAAACATGGAATTTCCCATAAAGTTCAATCTTAAACTATGTGCCGCTCCTGCTACCATGTTAAATGCCCGATCAATATGAAATGAGGAATCCTTGTAGAGGACATTCCAGTCATCAGTCCTATAAAGTTTCAAAACATTTCGCCATGTAGTTTCAGAGGCGAAGATATTTGAAAATCGGCCAATAAGAAACAAGAATTGCCTCTGGCGGCTTATGTCAGTTGACCAATCAGCACGAAAGGAGGAAAGTTTGTAAAGGACCTTCCATACATAATTCAGGCAAAGGTTGTCTGGAATTGACGCAGCAGTTTTAAATAAGAAAATGGTTAAAATACAATCTCCCATAGATTTAAGTAAAGCTATGTACAACTGTTGCCACTATTTTAGCCATCCAAATAATACCTGATGAATAATCGTTGTAGAGGACATTCCAGTCATTATTCCTATAAAGTTTCAAAACATTTGGCATTGTAGTTTCAGAGGAGAAAATTTCTGGAAATTGGCCAATCAGAAACAATAATTGCCTCTGGCAGCATAAAACAAGGAATTTTTGTAGAAGTCCCTCCATACATCATTTATGCAAAGTTTGACTAAAATTGGCCATGCAGTTTCAGAGAAGAAGGTTAAAATGCAATTTCCCATAGACTTCAATGTAAAACTATGTGCGCCGTTGCCGACATGTTAGCCACCCGATTAATACAAAATGAGGAATCTTTGTAGAGGACCTTCCAGTCATCATTCCTATAAGTTTCAAAGCATTTGGCCTTGTAGTTCAGAGGAGAAGATTTTTGAAAATCGGCCAATCAGAAACAAAAATAGCCTCTGCCGGCAATGTCAGTTGACCAATCAGCACGAAACAAGCATTTCTTATAGAGGACCTTCGATACATCATTCATACAAAGTTTGACTGAAATTGGCCAAGCAGTTTCAGAGACAATTTCACATAGAGTTCAATGTAAAACTATGTGCCACCGTTGCCACCATGTTAGCCACCCAATCAATACGAAATGAGGACTCTTTGTAGAGGACCTTCCAGTTATCATTCCTATAAAAATTCAAAACTTTTAGCTTTGAAGTTTCAGAGGAGATTTTTGAAAATTGGCGGCAATCGGAAACAAGAACTACCTCTGGTGGCCATGTTAGTTGACCAATCAGCACCAAATGAAGAACTTTGTAAAGGACCTTCGATACATCATTCATGCAAAGATTGGTTTGAATTGACCCGGTGGTTTCAGAGGAGATGATCAAAATGTGAAATGTTAACGACGACGGACGCCAAGTGATGGCAAAAGCTCACATGGCTTTCAGCCAGGTGAGCTTAAAACGAACTATGCGTATGATTATTCACGTAATAAAGATAATATTTAACATTCTATTGCGTCGAAATGAACATAATAGATTCTCAGGATAATTGAGTAAACAAAGATGTACTGTGTTACAAATACGATTTTGCCAAATTGGTATTCGAACACTTATGATAGCAGCCGCATTAATTCCCGAAAATATGCGATATTCATCTCTTATATATATCTATACACTCTATCAATATTTGTATTAAGGTCTCAGGTTTAAATAAATACTTTCAGAGACCTAATGTTCAATCGGGTAGGAGTGTAGTTTCTACGCGTGAATAAAAGTATATCATCATATTACTGACAACTGTAATGATTAGCGAGGTAACATACCTAGTCCATCATACACTGTACCGGTAACTGGAGAAGAAACATCAGCTACTATGCCGTCTGAAGATACCGTCGTCTGTAATCCAGAAAATGTTGAGACTACAACGTTGCTGTAATATCGTACACCAGGCGTCATGGTCAGACGACTAATGTTAAACGCCATGACGGAGGAGTCAATGTTTACATCTACCACATGATGGTCAGCACCTGCAAACAATGGGTATTTGGCTTTGATTATTGAAACTTTGTTAAATTAGTTTATTTTATTACAATTTGGTATTTGTATCATTATGCAAAAAATGTTGTCGAATAGGTACGATGCTAATAAGTTCAGAGAAAGACTACAGGTTTCGTTTAATATGAATTCTGTTTTTCCTCTTCTGTATCTTTGATGCTGCTGTTTTTGTGGTAAAATAATGATAATGACATTTATTCAGTAAAGCTTACCAAAATACACTTGCAATCAATAATAAAGTCCTTTATTTTCTTGAAATACAAATATTAATGATGCCTGACAGCGACGTTTATCATATAATACATTTATGTACACTGCACTATCGTGTGTTGCCGTATATATGTATGGATATATAACGCCTGAAAATCAACCCAACAGTGCTAGAAGTGAATGACAGGTTTTCGTTCTTCCCTCACGTGGATCTGAACTCACGCTGGTGTGACATCTATGGCTCCATCGCCTGCACTGTGTCCAGCGCCCCAGACCACTCGGCCAACTACGCTATATAAAAATATAGTTTCATTGACCGGGTGTTACCTTTCCACGTCGGCTTAATCT
>JAOXYJ010228820.1:0-10205 GCA_028566555.1 Lithophaga nigra
GTAAGCGATTTTCAGATCTGCCGAGCAACTACTTCCTGTTTACCGATACATTGCCTCGGCGGGGCCCTTGCTGACTCGGTCAGTTTTCTAGTTATGAATTATTTTGTGGAGATTTTCTGCTAATGGGTGAAATTGACCATATATCTGCAACTTGAAAAAGAAATGGACTAAGACAGCAATGTGACTACAAGAACACCAGTTCTTTGATTTTAGCTCATCTTGTCCAAAGGATCATGTGAGCTGTTGCCATCTGTTGAAGGCTGTGATGGTCATCATCATCCTTCATCGGCTTTCATCAGATGAACCTCTACAAAGTTTGTCTTTTTTGGTGCTGATTGTAAATTTATCATAGATTGCAGGGCCAACAATGTGTATTGATTAGCTAAAATTCTAAAGATTTTCTTGCTGGAAACCACATAGCCAATGCCAATGGAATTCTTTCATTATGTGAATGATTCTTGGGTGGGTCTCTACCAAATTTATGTCTCTGGTGCCAATTAAAAATCAGACATGGCTGCTGCGGCCACACATAGTTCTTGGAAACAACTGAGACTGTGAAAGATCATTGGATGCCAGATGGTACTTTATGAAGTATGTGTCTTTCATGCCTGTAGGAGTTACACATTGGTTGCCACCTTGATACATAGTTAAACATCAGACCCTATGGGATCTTCTTTTTGGAAATGATGACCCAAAACGGTTCTTGAATATTCCAGTGGATAGCTTATTACCAGTTATTACCAATTTTGTTTTTCATGCCAGTCTGAATTCCAGGATGTCCACCATCTTTTAACATAGTTTAATATTGGACCCTAGGGAATGAGTTTATTATAATTTACAGATCTTTGTCTTGAAAATGGCCGAGAGGGTTAAACCAAAACTGTTCACGAATAATCATTGAATGGTCTTTTACCAAGATCTGTTTTTCTTGTGGATTGTAATCTTGAGATGGCCACCATGATGAAACCCTTGGTTCGTCTTCTTAGAAACAGCTGAGGTAGTTAAACCAAGAATTGGATAAAAGATCATTGGATGGTTCTTCACCTAGTTTGTTTTTCATGTCAGTCAGGATTCTTGTATGGAAGCCACCATGGAACATAGTTTAACATTGGATCATATGGGAAACTTGTTGGAAATGGTTGCGGCATTTCTACCAAAATTGTTCATGAATGATAATTGGATAGTCCATTACCAACTTTTCATTTTTCAGTAGTCTGATTTGAATTCCAAGACAGCAGCCATCATGGAACATAGTTTAATATTGGACCCTGGGAGAATGTGCTTAACAAATCATGTTGGTAGTGACTGAGATAGTTGAAACATTCATTTGATTGTCAACTGAGACAGTTGAACCATCATTGGATTAACTTTTTCTAAGTTTGTGTTTTTCCTGCTGATAAGAGTTCTGAGGTGGCCATTTCAATTTCTTGTAATAGATAAGCATAGAACCAGGTGAGCCATAAAGGCTCAAGTTAGCATCTATAACATGTAGTTCTATAATCAATAGTCATGTGAATTTTGATATTTTTACCAAAGTTTAAAAGCAGCGACCAAAAGCACGAGGTATGTTTACAGATACAAAAAGAAGCCATTTGTCCAACATTTTATTACAACTCTGACATCATAATGGGAAAGTCCAGTTTTTTTGTGTGGGATAAACAAAATAAGAAATGCCTATAATAATTAAACTCTGTAATGTGTTTGTATGTTTTAAAGGGGAATGGATAGTTATCTTCTGCTAGATGCTGTAGAATGTGTTAAAATGTTCCCAGTTTGACAAGAATACATTTGGATACAAATTATGTTTCAGCAAAGTTTTATAGCATACAAGATTCTTTCGGTGGAATGGTTTTATGATATAAAATGAACCTTTGCAATATAACCAAAAATAAAAAAGGTTTACACCGTTAGAAATCATCTTTATGTTTGAATAAAGCTTAAAAGCAAAAGATACATCCTATCTGTATTTATTTTTTAGGTATCTAGAAAAGAAGAGATTGGTGTTCCCGAGGTTCTTCTTCATTTCTGACCCAGCCTTGTTGGAAATTTTAGGACAAGCCAGTGACTCACACACCATCCAGGTCTGGTTTGTTGTGTAATCACAATTAAATTGTGTGGCATTTATAATGTTCAGCCGTAATGTAATGATTTCCATCCATCCACCTGTCTTTCTGTCCATATTTCATGTTGTTTTTCAGACAATAACTTCAGTTCCACTCAACCCATACTAGCTGTACTTGGATAGAAGCTTCAAATATGAGGAGCAATTACACTTGTTACTTTTTTGGTAAAAAAGTCCACGATTGCTGTAACTTAACAGATTTAGTTTCATGTGACGATGTCTGATAAACCCTCAAAAGTATAACTTTAATAGAAATATTTTTATATGAAAAAGCAAGACACCTATTGAATTAGAGGTCAAAGGCATGTTGATAAAAATAAGTTTTGGCTGGATCTTTAGTTTCTAGTTAAAAAGTTAGTCTCTCTAATTTAAAAAAAATTGAAACTTTGTTACAACTTTCATATATGGAATGGCTTGACAACTTTTGATTTTTGGGTCAGTGTGACAGGTTAGGGTCACTTTAATGAAAAAATAGATTTTGGTTATATCTTTGGTTAATGGGTAAAGACTATAGTTCTATTTAACTTTAAACAGAGGCCTGTGTGACTTAGTGGTTAAGATTTCTGACCACACTTTCACAGGTTCAAGTGCTGTTCTCCTTGCTTCGTATGTTAAGGTCTCCAGACACCTACCCTTGGTTGCTGGTTTGACCAAGTCAGCTGGATAGCTGCAGGCTTTCCTCCTTTAGTTAGTCTTCTTGTTGTGATATAGCTGGAAAAAAAACTGAAAGTGATGATAAACCACAATAATGCAGCCCTTTTACTTTAAACAAACAGACTGATATAATATTTATGTATGGAAAGGCAAGACTCATTTGGGTTTTCAGGTTGGTTTTTCGTTTTTGTGATGTTAGAATTTTTGAAAGTTTGATTCATGTGTATAATTAGCATTGTTAAGTTTGATTCATGTGTATAATTTACATTGTTCTCATTTTGCAAATAACTTAAAACTCTATCATTACTTTCTTGTATTTTCAGTCTGTTTTAGTATCTGGATAAAGTAATTGCTCAAAATCCCGGGCTCAAAATGCTTTTTGTAATAATCAGATAATAAGATATGAACAGATCACATTACAGGGAACCATCTGTTTGAACAGTTTTTGTATGATTTCAGTCTCATCTTCTTGGTATTTTTGAAAATGTGAATGAAGTAGAATTTCATGAGAAAGATTATGATAGAATGATGGCAGTCTTATCCAGAGAGAATGAAAGAATTATGGTAAGATTGTGAAGTTGCTGCAGTTTTCAGTTGTTATATTTTATTTTTTAAAATGAAAAGATAAACAGTGATAGACATCATCAGAAAACTCATCCACAAACAAAACACAAATGATGAAAATCCTGTCTTTATAAAATTTTTAGTTGTACAACAACCAATAAACAGAATTAAAAGCAGATACAGTTCACCTTTAACTTAGAAAGATCTCAAGCTGTGGCAGAAGAAGACAAAAGAATTGCATTTTCAGTGAATACTTGTGGCAGACTGCCCAATGTCTATTCCCTGTAGACCATTATGCCATCAGCAAATATTATGTTACATACTTTCTTCTTAAAAAAGACTTACTTTGTGTAAATACAGTATGTGATCAGAATTTTTTGGTAAGTTTTTTTTTCCTGATTCTGTAGTTGGAGAAAGAAATTATGGCAAAAGGAAATGTTGAGACATGGTTAGGAGAACTTCTTATAGAACAACAAAGGTCATTACATGGTGTGATTAGAGACGCCTTCAGAGCAATCAACACAGATGGATTTGAATTGTTAAGCTTTATAAATGGCTTTCCAGCTCAGGTAAGTGAACAGTAGAAATTTTCAGTTGTTAGGTGATAAAAATATGAATGATATGAAGACTGTGATGAATGTTGTGGAAAGCAAGACAGCAATGATTGTATCATTAATTTGTGATTAGCTGTGTTTCCCATTAACCAGTAAAAGTTTCATAAGGATACTTGAACCATAGATATTGCTGTGTTCAACAAAGCAAAAAAATTGACATCTACAAAAGTTATTTTCACATGTCCAGGTAAAAGAATGACATCTTTATACATTAATGAATTACATTAGATCCTTGTTCATTGATTTCTAAATAGGAGCCTGTTGTTATTGGACTAGGATCAAAAGTTTCTGATTGACTGAAAGACATTTATTTAATCTGCCTCCTCTGTCGAGTGACATCCACTGATTCATATAATCATTGCTTGTGAAAACAGTTGGATGCTGTCAGAAAGTATTGATACAAAAAAAACCAAACAAAAAAAACAAAAAAAAAACAAGAAAACATACACGCATTCAAATGTTGATATTTCTGTATGTTTTGCAGCAGTTTGTGCACTCATTACTGGAAAGTATCTTGGTCTCAAGTTTTACAATTTTTTGTATGTTGTGAGTCTTAATTTCTTTTTTTGGTAGCAACCATTTAATTTGAAGAAAAAAAATGTTCTCAACACCTGCAGAAAAAGTGCATTGTTTTTCCATTTGTTCAAAAAAAGTTAAGACTGAAAAGAAAATTTATTTCTTTCCATTTTCAAAAAAACTTGGAACGGGATCCCAGAATCAAATTTTTGTTTGTGTGAACATTTAATCTTAGAAAGAGACATGTTGTGCATTTTGTCAATTTATGTTTAAACTGGTCATACCATAAAATGTGTTCAAAGGGTTTCTGTGTTCTCTTTATGCAGGCTGTCAAGTCTCCTATATTTTCCTATATTTTCCTATTTTTCAGGGAGTTCCTTTATTTTCCTATATTTGGACAAAAACCTCCTATATTTCCTATATTTTGGCAATAAAGCTGTCGTTTTCAGTTCTTTGATTTGATTGTTCATAAATAATGCAAAAAAGAAGTAAAATCAAGTTGAGCATGACATATTTACATTCTTTAGTAAGTTTTTAGCACCATTTTAGACCACTTTATATTTTATACATTTATGAACAACCAATATTGGTATCAATGAACTTGCAGCATGCAGCAACATTAAAACAGGAGTGAAAAAAATTTTTGCCCTTTTGATATGGTTTCCTATTGAAGGTTTTCACTCATGTTAAAACAATTATTTCATTGTCTGAGTCATAATCTTTCTCAGATATAATGATGGTATTCAGATGTATCAACTGATTATAGTTTAAAAGGTACTTACATCTGAAAACAAATTATTGTATCTGAGAGAGGATATTGATGTAAATTTATTTTTCAGGATAAGAAGGACGTGTCTTTTTGAGAAAGCTGAAGAGAATTTTTGACAACAGTTAAAATAACTTTATATAACTCAGTTACAGTAAATATATTTTTTGATTATCAAATTTATAAATACAAAATGCCAGGTGGACGGACCAAGTACAATAGTAGTTGGGGAATGAAAGATGATGCAAATAACGATAAAATTCAATCATGGTGCAAAGCTGGATCGTCTGTTTATTCTGGGTATTGTACACTATGCAAGAAAGAGGTATCTGTGGATAATTCCGGTTTGACACAGTTGATACAGCATTCAAAAACACAGAAACACAAGCAAGCTAGAAATGTGTTGATGAATCCAGGACAGTCAAAGCTGATATTGCAACAAGAACAAGACACTGAAACCACAGGAAAACCAACTGCAACACTTGGAATGACCAATCATTCCACTAATGTTACAAAGGCAGAAATTATATGGGGGTTGAAAGTTGCTAGTTGTGATATGAGTTACAGATCATGTGACAAGATAGGTGACACTTTTCATTACATGTTCAACTGTCCTATTTCAAAAGATTTCCATCTCTCACGCTCTAAAGTATCATACATGATATCTGATGGTTTTGGTCCATATTTGACGAAGCAGCTGATTGATGATGTCAATCAAAGCAAAAGCCCTCTGACCATACATTATGATGAAACATCAACTGCACAGGTTGTGAAGCAAATGGATATACACTTTCGTTATTGGTCAGTTTCACAAAATCAAGTTGTGAGAAGATTTTACACAGCTCTCATGTTTGGACATGCAGAGGGGGAAAAGGTAGCATCTGCTATTATGAACAAGTTGGAAGAAGATAAACTTGATCTTAACCATATACTTACACTCAGTAGTGATGGTCCTAATGTGAATAAAACAATATTTAGAAAGATAAATCAAACCCTGAAGGAGTCAGGATGTCCTGGAATGATCAACATTGGAACCTGTAATTTACATGTTGTTCATAACAGCTTCAGTAAGGCATTGTCAGAATTTGGGGCACCAATAGATGAACTGGCAGTTGATATTCATTGCTTTTTCAAATATTCATCTGCAAGAAGAGAGGATTTCCAGTTTATGCAACTTGAGAGTGATGTGGAAATGCACACTTTTTTAAGACATGTACCTTCAAGGTGGTTAACTCTTGGAGCAGTAATTAATAGAATAATAGAGCAATGGGAACCACTCCAGAAATATTTTCTGAACCTCTCAAAGGAAGAGCCCAAGAATGCACCAAAAAGTGCTGCCTTTAAGAGAATTTGTACTAGGATTCAACAAAAGCAAACCCTTGTTGAACTTCACTTTTTAAAATCAGTGATGCCTCTGTTTCATTCATTTCTAGAACTTTTCCAAACTGAAGCACCATTAGTACATATTCTTTATGATGAAATAAGCAGATTAGTGTCAACAATGATGGGTAGATATGTAAAACAGGAAGAAATCCAAGACAAGGATGGAAAGCAACTGAAAGAAATAAAACATGAAGACATTTCAATGCAGTTGGCAGATAAAGATATAGTAGTGGGAGAGTCAACAAGGAGTTTGATGAAGAAACTTGAATATGGAGACCAGAAAAGATTAATTCTAGGAATCAGGAAATTTTTCAGCACTGCAGTCAAATATTTGTTATCAAATTTTCCTTTTGATAATGATTTCTTGAAGAGTTTAGGATGTCTTCAACCGGGAAGGAGATTGGAACCCTCTTCATGCATATCAATTAGAAAAATTGCAAAGGATATGCCAATGATTGATAGTGACAACATTGCTTTGGTGACTGATGAATGGAAGCTTTATCAAACTGAGCAGATAGATGAAAATCTTTGGAAGACAGAAGATGAGGTTGGAGAAGTAACATTTAGAAGAATTGATCACTATTGGAGAGATATACTCGCAATAAAAAATGCAAGTGGCACTCTGAAGTATGCAACTCTAAAAATGGTAGTGACAGCAGCTCTTGTCCTACCTCATGGAAATGCAGACGTTGAAAGGGGGTTGTCAGACAACAAACAGCTTGTTTCTAAAGACAGAGTAAATCTTTCAGACAAGTCCATAATTGGTAATAGACTGGCTAAGGAAATAGTGAAAGTTCATGACCCTGATGATATGAGACCTGAATCAGTACCAATTACCAAGGAATTCATTACATATGTCAGATCCAGTCATATGTTATACCAACAGAGACTGGAAGAAGAGAAAACCAAGAAAGAAAAAGAACAGCAGAAAAGACAAGAGGATAAAAGAAGAGCTGCTGAACTGGAAAAACAGAGGGAATCGGTATCCAAAGAAAAAGAAACTTTACAAGATAAAACTAAGAGCCTTGATGAAAAGGAGAAGAGATATAAAGAATATCTTACTGTAGCAGAAAAGCTATTAGAAGAAGGTAATGAAAAACTGTGTAAAGCTCTGAAGGAAAAAAACTTTGCAAGTGCTTCAGTCAGTCAGGCATTGATAGAGACTGCACAGAAGAAACTTAAAGAAGCAACAAGTAGACTGAGTGAAGTGAGGAATGAGCAAAAGAATGTAGAGTCAAGAAAGAGACATAATTTGGAAAAATCATCCAAATTAGATCAGACTGATATAAAAAGGAAGAGAAAAGATTAAGCCCAGTTCATTAACATTAATTAACTGATATCCAAGTCAGTTTTTATAGAGTAAATGATGTAAAAACATTAATTACTTTGATATTCAAGTCAATTTTATAATGCAGATACTGTAAATGAAGCCATCATTCAATTGCAATATTTTAATCAATTTAAAAACAAAAGCTTCTACATATTCTTTTAAATGCAAAAAATTGGCAAGTTTAAAATATAATGATGAGAGGTAATTTCAAATGAATTATGTTAAATAGAGGGAATGGCAATATTTCTTGAAAACTCAAACAAAAGGATTGGTTGGATATTTTTTAATTTCTTTAACTGGTCAGGGATCAAAGATTGATTTAGAATGGCCTGGTAATCCATTTGTTCTTACTGAAAAGAAAATAACAAGAGCTCTCCTTAAGACAGGTAGAAGCAGTTTTTGGTCAAGATCTTACAATTGATTGATGACCACAGTTACAGTATTCTTGCTACATGTATATGTTAAAATATTTAAGTTTTTTTCCATACATAAACAGATAGTTTATTGTCAATGTACATTGTTATGTGATATTGAAATAAATTTAAAATAAAGGAGAGCGATGTGGTTGGCTGTAAGGGGAGGTGGAGGCCAATATTTGTTAAAGAGTGTGATTAATTATTCATTTTACATCTTATATTAAGTGTATTTGATCAATACTAATGTTTGTAATACTCTTGCACTGTTATATATGGTTCCTATTTTTCCATATATTTCAAAACATGAATTCCTATTTTTTTCAAATTTTCCTATATTTTTTTGCCCAAAAGTCACTTGACAGCCTGCTTTATGCCGCACCACGATTGTAGAAGGTGCATATAATGTTACCCTCTCCATCTGTTTGTCCATCCGACTGTCTGTACATCCATTCAGATTGGTCAGATTCTTGTTTAAGATTCAAGGATGTACCTTGGATAATATAGCACATTCAAGTTATTAATCAAGTTATCAATATGCGTAAATTTGGCATTTAATTTGTCAAAAACTCTGACAGTAAATAAATCTGTATGTGCAACATTATTAGAATTGATTCTTAATGGACTTTTAAAGGTTGGACTACTAGGGATACAGATGATCTGGACTAGAGATGCAGAACATGCTTTACAACATGCCAGAGGTGATAAGAAGATTATGCCAACAACCAACCAAAGATTTCTTGATATGTTAAACAAACTGATTGAACAAACCACACATGATCTTACTAAGTTTGAGAGAATTAAATATGAGACACTTGTTACAATACATGTACACCAGAGGGACATATTTGATGATTTGGTGAGTCCTTATTTTATACAACACAGTTCATATATGATTGGCTTGCACTAATTACCACTTTCATCATTCTTTATGGCACAACAAAGAACATCAAATAGTGATTGTCCTTATTGGAGTCTATCCATCTGTCATGTGGTTTCTAGACCATAAATTTAAATCCATTCAAATCTTTGCACAGAAGCTTAGTAAGAACAAACACATTTTTTTATTTTGGATCAAAAGGTCAAAGGTCATGATCAGTTTGGCAAAACAAAATATTTTTTTTTAAAAATTGATCAGACGTTTCATTTTCCAATGATAAATTAATTCCAATCTACTCTCAACAACCTAACTATGAAGGTATCTTAATTCATATACAGAAGGGTAAAGCATGTATTGATTGACCTATTGGTCAAAAGTCAAAGTTTATAATCATTATTGCTAATAAATTTATTTTTGTTCTGCTGTATGCAATGAACTTTAATACACTATTTATGTGTGGAATGACAAGATACATATTGATTTTCTAGTCTGAAGGTCAAAGGACAGGGTCACTGCTACTAAAATAGTTTCTTCCCCTGATTTCTCGATAATAATGTTCTAAAATGACAAGAAATATTTAACTGTCAATAGTCAAACATTCACTGGAGTATTTATATATGGAAAGGCAAAAGCTTTTGATTTTGTGGTTCAAAGGTTAAATGTCATAGTTGTTATCACTATAAGCAGATATTAGTTGTTGAATAAATGGTTGCTTTCAGGATTTTATTATGAGGTTTCTGTTCAATAACTTTTGATTATACAGTGTTACAAATGATGAAATATAGGTCAAGTTTGATTTGACCAATTTTCAGATCTGTTCTGATAAGGAATATTTACATATTGTCTTTGTTGTGTTTGTATGTAGTGAAAAATTTTCTTTTACATTGGAATTACTCTTACTTTACCCAGTCAGGGATTTCAATTGCTCTATGAAGATACCAAATTTCATACAGCAATTGCAAC
>JAOXYJ010228931.1:0-10205 GCA_028566555.1 Lithophaga nigra
TGATTATTTACAATTCGTTGGATACTTAAATTCGTGGTTTGCCTCTTCCCACGAAATCCACGAAAATTGGTATCCCACGAATAATAATGAATCCACAGTAAGCGTTGTAGGCGTCGAGCCCAGCTCATTCAATATGGTGTTCGTGGCAGCACCAGGAGAGCAAGGTCGAGTGGGCATTTTTCATATCAATGTCGAGCATATGGTCCATGGCGAGTGTGTGCCGGATTTTGCGACTCATATTTTGGAGCCCGATCTTTTCCGCGGTCCAATATCTCCTGAAACCGTTTCGCTTATAGTAAAGCATTGTGCTCCCTCCTAGGGCGTTTGTGCGGGCCAGGAAGTCCTGCAACACTGTCAGCTGGACGTTCATATCGATTTTCTGCCCCTTGATGAATCGGCTGCCCAGCTCATAGTCGTCGGGATGCGCCACGATATATTCCAGCTTCTGCCTGTCGATTATCTCTCTTAAGGTGATGTTCCTCCCATTTTCGAATGCAAACTGGCCGATCTTGAACAATTCCGGGTTCAATAATTCAACGCCAAACTCTCGCCGCATGTTTGCGAATGTATCTGCCGGTGTTGCCTCGACCAGGCTCTGAAGACTCGCAGTCATACATTTGAGACGGTCAATGAATCTCAGGCGTTGGTAAAGCGTCCTCGTCTTTCCGCTGCTGCTATCCTTGTATTCGCCGACCGCGACATTCTTGGTGAATGAAATGTATCTCTAATCATTAATGGGGATACAGGTCATCCGCAGATTCTTGATGAAGAGATGGCTATTGTACCCCGCCAGGTTGTGAAAGATCACCGGAATGAATTTGGGTACTTTATAGTTAAGACTGTAGTCGCTGTGCGCGGCCCCTTTAATCTTACCCGTGAAGTGGCAGTGGTCTCTCACCTTGTCCTCGCCGAGCGCCTGTTCGCAGATAAAACACTGTGTCGCGGCTTCGAAAGCCTTATCTTCCTCAGTCATCACCATGGCCTTCTGGAAATCATTCTGCTGGTAGAGGTCACGGATATCTGCCTACAATCTATCCACAAAGATCTGAGCCACTTTTTTCCCCTCTTTTTTCATGGTGTAAATCACCGGCTCCTTCGTGAACACCCGGTCGTCGAAGCACTTGATGTAGTAGCAGAACCCGAACGGCGTGTGCTTCTGTTGCTGGATGGTGTATGCTTTTGATGGATCGCGCCGGCAGGTGTCAATCATTTCTACAAGGCATTCAAACTCGGCATAGACGACGAATGGCACCTTCATCGACCGGCCGTAGTTCTCAAAGAAAACTGGTTCCTTCCTCGGGGATCACAATTTTCACCGCCTTCTGGCTGCAATACTCGAGGTGCCGGGTGAAGTGGTTCAGGCACCTGTGGCAGAAAAAGAGCTCAGGACTGTCTGTCGATACTAGTGATCCCATTATCCGTAACAGGCTCTTGATATAGCAGTAATGCTGTGTCTCGGCGTTGGCCAGAAACATGAGATCTACTTGCCGCGCCGGCGTGTTTGGAAATTCTCAACGGATTGACCCATCATTTTTCCCGCCGTCGTACCTGAACACATTTACATTGATATCCCCATTCAACTTCTCAAACCTATCGATCGCCCTTAGTGCTTAGAACTTGAGCTCCTCTACCCACCTCGTGTACTGACTCCCCCGCTTGGTACAGTTTTTATCAACCTCTTCGTGATGTAGGGCAACGAGAATTGAACAACGGAAGCATTCCTGATCCTGGTTCTGCACATTGATGATCGCCTTCTTGGCGGCGAGTTTCTTTGAGAGTGGGATGTATGAACTCTCCGCGAGCGGTTTGAACTCATTCATATGAATCTCTAGTTTCACTATGCTCCTAAATGTCCACTCGCTGCCGCCGCCCTGGTATTTTGCTAAGCTCTCCTTGATCTTTTTTTTCCATCCTCTCCATCTCCAGATCTAGATCCGTCGATTCAGTAATGATTATCGCAGCCGTCCGGAAGTGTGGAGTGGCATAATTGTCCCGTCCAGCCGCTGGTTCTACCCTCACCATTTCAACTTGGAGAATAAGCTGCACCTTGAATCCCTTCTTCTTTGCCAATGTTTCTGAAATCTTGTCGTGGACAGTGCCCCGACTCACTTTCAGGAACATCTCTACATCATGCTCCTTCAGAGGTTTGATGGTGACCGTGCCGAATACTCCGCCCAGTGCCTTGCGCTCGTCTGTCACTTCGATCTCATCTTCGGCCGGGGCCTTTTCGATATCCCCCTTCACCAACTGGTCAAGTCATCTCGCGTGAGCCGACAGTAATTGGTGAAGCCCCGCCTACTTGCGATCGTTTTGAGCTGTATCGTGTTGAGCACCTCTTGGCGAGCAAACCTGCGGGGAGTGCTCTGTTCGATAAGTTTCACCAATGCATCTTTACCCATCCTACTGTACCCTCTGACCCCTTCTTCCTTGACGATTCGCCAAAGTTCCCTTATGGTTTCCGTCACTGGAAATTTGCCCCCGATCGGGCATCCTCCGCTTCCTGCCACGGGGCGTTCTTCACATGTCTTCAGCAGAGCCCGTCTTTTCCGGGCTTGCTCCGGGAGAAACATTTCTTTTACGTTCAGTGGAGCGCCGCAGGTGTTTGGTACTTCGACTGGGGCGTCTTCGAATGGATGGTGGATTTCCTCCGCATCACAATTTTCCCACATTTGCCTTCTTTCATCCGACACCATGACTGATCCCTGACGCAAAATGACCATCGTTTTCATCGCTCGCCCGGCCGGCTGGGTTAATCCTCACGAAGTTACAATGCAGAACAACATTGTTCCTTTCAGCTTCATGCTTTCGGCGATTCCCATGCTTTTTTGTCTTGTCTCTATGATGGGATAATCTTCCAGGTGGTGAACACCCTTTTCAAGGCTTTCACCGGCTGGGGGACTTCAAACTTATCCCCCGCATCCTCCTTGTTTTTCCATATTTTTCTTCAATCCGTTCCAAAATAGCCTTCTGCGAAGCCTGCTTACCCCCTTCAACTCATGTTCATTCGCCGTGGCCCGGATTTCTATGAGAGTCGGTTCCTTTTCTACCCGCGTGAGTTTAAGGTTGGTCGTCGATTCCACAAGGTCGACCAATTGATCCTTCTTCATCATAGAGTACCCCCTGAGCCCCCAACTGTTTGACAGTTTCAACAACCATGACCATTTTATTTGTCATGGCCATCCTTTTATCATATGACGGAACCATCTCTTTATCATATGGCGACGTCATGGCTTTATTATATGATAGCGTCATGGTTTTATTATATATTTCTTTCCACAACCGAATCGCCGCCGCCTTACCTTAAATAGTTTGATAGCAACATCGCTGCCGACCAAGTTTAATAAAATTGCGTTATAGCTTCCCGATGTCCCAAAATATTCTATCAGGAATTTCGCCGACAGAATATTTTTGTTCCCCGGCCCCGCCGCCGTTACCTTGGCGTTGCCGGGTTCCTAGAAGACTAAAACGTCGTAATAGTCGTGACCATTGCACTTTGATTTTTTCATTCCGCAGCTCATCACTTGAATAGTTTACGCTAATTCTTTCCCACCCGCCCAACTGCCGGTTCAATCTTTCGCACCCCCATGTGTGGATGGTTTTACATTTCCCGTACAAGGTTATAATCTTACTTGTTGCCCAATTCGTTTTGATATCTTTAATATCCTCAACAATCCTGGGTATTTCGGTCGGTACGTCCCTCCATTTCAACACTTCCTCCTCATTTGCCGTCCGTCCCTCTCACTTCGCCTGGAGCGCTTTCAATTTTGCCAGGTTTTCTGTCTCCTGGTCATATCAGCTGTCTGATCAGCCATATATTTACTTTCTGAAACCATCTTCTTTATTATATTTCCGTCAAAATCAGTGTCAACGAGTGTGTTCATTTTCTGTTTTTTTTTTAACATTCCAGCAGTTGATTGACCAGACATTTCCATGAAAATCCCCAAAATTTGAAGTGGGGCAGAACTCTCAATACCCAACTACTTGTATATGATATCGGTCGATCAGATATCCTTTCACTGTTGATCCTGAGAGACAAAATCCATTTTCTTTATAGAGTTATCTCCACAAACCCCAAAAACATCGTTAATGCTACTGTTCTTAAAGGTAAAAGATATCAAAACAAAACTTGTTCAAAATTGTTTATGCACTTATGTCTCAACTTTGGTTCATAGGGACAAAGTGATCTGTTTACGCCATATAGGAGTTATATCCCTTAAATTATTGATTCAGGATGTTTTTGTTGGGGTCCATGTTGCTCATCCTTGTTTTTAGTTTTTCTTGTTGTGTCTTTAGTTTTTGCCTGTTCGCATTTGTCATAATACGGAATTTGTCTGCGTACCTTGATTTATGGTTTTTGTAGATTCACCTTTTGGTTTTCTTCCCTTTTCTCAGAACATATACCGCCATAACTCAAAAACGGTAAGATATCGACATTATGATTTGCGGTGTTCACAGTTGGTGCCCTTGACTCTTGACCTTGATCAGTGTCACAAGGTCAGTAGTCAGTTTCATGTCCTAGTTTTTGATCTTTCTTAATTTTAAAAGCATTACAATAATGTTTTGATATAATGTAGCTGACATGGAGTCGTAACATTTTCGATGTGAATCAAACATCTTTGATAACTTTTTCAGAGTTACCTTCCTATAAGAACATAGAGTCCTGGGGTTTTTAAAATTTACATCATTAAACGTTGTCTGTCATCAAGGTCATATGGTCAAGGTCATGTCCTAGTTTTTTACCTTTCTTAATTTTAAAGATATTACAATGAGTTTTTAGTACAATTTAGCTGACGTTGAGTCGTTACATTTTAAATGCGAATCGAAAGGTTTTGATAAGTTTTTGAGATTTAGCCCCCTTCATCCTTTGTCGAAATATTTAAAGCCGCATAACTTGAGAATAGTTACTATGTTGGTGACACTGAGTCATGACATTTTAAATGTGATTCGAACGGTTTTTGGAGCATGCATGATAGTTATCTCTCCTATAATCTTTGTCTGTGAAACTCCAGAACAGATAGTCGTAAAGACCTGGGATCTTCGATATGGATACCGTTTTACTATGTCTGTCATAAAGGTCACATCCTAGTGTTTTACATTTCTTAAATTTAAAGATACTACAATGATTGTTGGAGACAATGTTGGTGATATTGAGTCGTAACACTTTGAATGTGAATCGAAAGGTTTTGACAACTTTTTATGGGCTTAATCTTCCCTAAAATCTTTGTCACAACACTTAAATCGTCAAAACGTAAGAAAAAATAGTCGAAAAGACCTGGGATCTTCAGTATTGATACCGTTTAACTTCGTTTGCCATCAAGGTTACATAGTCAAGGTCACGTCCTAGTGTCTGGCCTTTCTTAAATGTAAAGATATTACAATGAATTTTGGATACAATGTTGGTGACATCGAGTAGAAAGGTTTCGACAACTTTTTATAAGAGTATCTCCCCAATATTTGAATCTGCGAAACTTAAAAATGGATAGTCATAAAGACCCGTGTCTTCAGTATTAATACTGTTTATCTTTGCCTGTAATCAAGGTAATCTGGTCAAGGTGAAATTTTGTTATATTTGTAGGTGAAAAACCTTCCAATTGTTCCATGAACAATTAACTTTATTATTATTGTTCTTCTGCAACTTTTCGAAAAGCAATGTCAAAAACTACGCGATATATCATTTTCAAACTTCGGTCATACATGGACTATTTCAGAATCACCGTACAATTTTCCATTATGGCGTTACAGTGTATCTCCCCAAACATCAAAAACATTCTTATCAAAATAACTCCGGAACCGTAAGAGATAGAGAAAATATTAAGGGTGGAAAATATTAAGGAGCATGTCACGGAAGTTTATTGCGTTTTGGTCAAAACTTTTGATGACTCCTTATAATAGTTATCGATACTACTTGATTATTTCACGGAACACGTTAATGGTCAACACTCATGAACGAGTAGTCGTTAACACTTCGAACTTACACCAATGATCATCTTGGGCCATCATCTTAAAAATGATGTAATAGAAATTTTCAGAAAGTCTCGGTATTGACTGTATACATCTACACTTACAGGTAAAATTAAGGAGGTCATCTCAAAATGGACGATTTATTTGAAAAAAATATAAAAGTATGTTTATCGTAGTTTTTGCTCTTTTTTCATAATTTGAATTTGAAATCGATGTTATACGTTAGTTGCCTGGTACAGCTCTAATATCAAGTATCTCTAGGATGCGATCGAAAGTATACAAATATACTTTGCGGTTGGATAGTTGAGGTTTATCTCGACTTTCACAAATTTTTCAGTAACATTGTGACTACCAGACTCAATTGGGAAGGAAAGTTCGGAAAACTAACTAGCTAAACTGGTGAAATCCCTGACGTTGGGTAGGTGACTGGATACCTTAACACTTGAAGGGGGGAACGAGCAGGACTCGAACTCGCTACAGCGGTGTTAGGCTTGTGGTTATGAGTCAACGACCTTAACTACTCGGCCACCCAGTCGTTTTGTAAATCACCCGGTACGTGATCAACAATAATTCTGTAATTCTGTAATCAGCTATGATTCCATTCAATGTTGACACTTTCGTCTTTGCCTGTCCGGTTTTCTGTTAAAAAGCAGTAATTGCAAGGCGTCTTTGATAAATTTTCTTGCCTACAAATATACACACTGTTAGCCGAAAATTAGGTTGTGTATCATTATGTTGACGTAAATATTGGTTGTAAACATAGCAAAGTGTCTCTGTGTATTTTTTGTCTGCCTATCTATAGCAACCACAGCAGTATGAAATTTAGCCCTCTTTAACTGTCCCGTTTAGTTAGTAAAGAGTATACATTGTATATAACAAAATTCTGAATATATAAAATTTTGATGTGCATAGCATGTTGTAATGCTGACGCTGAAAATTCAGAAAATTGTTATGATTTGTAAAATTGACGCCACAAAATACGAATGTAACATTACTCGATCCTGGTGGAGACAGTTATTGGCATAACCAAGTCTGAGTCTTGAACAAATAAATGAAAAAATCAAACTCTGTTTCAGGTGCTTTTCCGATTGTTTGACAGCAATAATACCCTTATGAACCAAATGCTGTAAACACATCATTCCCGTCATACTTTAATACTTAATGTATTTGTATTATTAGTTATTTGGCGACAGAATATACAATGTATGGGAGGTCGAACTACTAATACATTTTTTGTTTATTTGTATGTTATTTCAAATTCTTTATATGTTTTTACATGTATCTATTCCCTAGTTTGTTTTTCTTCCTATAATACATGTATATAAAAATACTTTTATCGCTACGAAAAGCTGGAGAAGTTAGTAAATAATGAAAATATTGTACATGAATATTGTGGCTGCCATGAGGACACATGCCATTCTTGCCGAAGGACTAGCCAAAATTCGACCCTACGGCGTTTCTGAAAAACTAATATGACGAAGTAAAGGATGTCATCAGACAGGCAAACAAAGAAAGAGGAGACATTAAATGGTATCTATCCATGAATGTAAAAATAAATAGAAGAAAAGGGGATGAAACACACAGCAGAGCCACATTTCCGGGGAAAATGCCAGATATGTGTGAAACAAGAAGACATCGACGAGGGCATGAAAAAGTCCATCAAAAAGATGTATACAAGTTTCACAGAATATCAAAAACAAGGGAGTAATTCGACCGTTGACAAAGTAGTAGATCTTACCGTTTACAAGGCACTCTATAGACCACTGCATGGATCGAATTACACCCCACTGCCTTTAAACCTCCGATCCAAACATGTCATCATCAATGTGAAAAACAAAGACAACACATGTTTCCTGTAGTCGGTCTAAGTTGCACTCTATCCTCAAATTAGGATGCAGAGCGCAAATGGGAATATAAAGAGTTCGTGTAAAACTTGAACGTTTCCAGTGAAAATGATGGACATCGCAAAGTTTGGAAAGCACATTGAATTATCGGTGAAGGTTTTTGGGATATGAGAAGAATGAAGTGTTTCTAATCCACATCACACAACATAGATACAAACAATATGTCAATCTCATGATGATATCTGGCCAGAAGAAATCTCACTACTGCTGGAGATCAGCACACTAATACTAGGCGACATCATTACTGCCCTTACTGCTTGCACGGATTTAAAAAAGAAAAACTTCTAACATATACCGTATTGTCAGTCGCACGGACCACAGAAAATAAAACTCCCAACAGAAGAGGACAAATGGCTCAACTACAAAGATATTCGCAAACAACTGAAAGTACCTTACGTTATCTATTCCGATTTCGAATGATACAACCAATTTAGAGATCATATGCAGCGCTTTTTTAACCTACTATTCTTTGGACTTAATTTTGAAGTACTTAGTATTATCTTTCAAATTACCCAATTTTAGTGCGAAAAACTATACAAGTACGTTTCTAGTAGCGATATTTATCTAGAAAACGAAAATATCTTCCCTGATTACTTCCTCCTGAAATGCTCTTCAATTCAATTGTTTTGACGTCATATGTGACCAAAAAATTCCGGGAATATGCAAATTTTAATGACGTCGGTATCCATTGGTCTATTTTCGATTGTTCTCTTGTTATGTCATAGAAGAATTTAAAACGTCATATGTGACCAATCAATACTTGAAAAGGGAGACAAGCAATGTAAGTTTTAATACTTATCCGACGCGGGAAATTTATAATCTCATTTTTTACAACCGTAGGAACAAGTAAACTAAAAATGCATTGTGTACTTTAAAATTATGTATTTTCTGCCGCAAAAAGAAATGCTGATACTGGCATGTTACAAAAACGCTGCATATGATCTTTAAGGATGTGACAATGACCCAGCAAAATCGAAAACGATCAGCAGCATGAAATACAAACCTTGTGGGTTTGTGTATTAGGTCGTCGGTTTGACTCCAGAAACGTCTAAACAGCATGTTGTTTATCGACAGATTTGACTTGTTCCTGGCCGTGACTTTTGTTTGTTGGACATGGGTTTTTCGCATGACGGGTGATGCATGCATAGCAGGAGACGCTTACACTGTCGACGCACCCGGTCTTACTCCTTATGGGGTTCATGCGACCACGTTCAATTTATTTCTCGACATTGTATATTCCTAAGGATTTTATGAGTCTGGAATATCGGTACGCTACGCTTCCTTGTACTTTAAAAATAGTGGAATAGTCTTACTTCCGCCCTTTGTATACGACAAGCAGGTGATTAGGATAACTGAGTACAGATAGTTTCTGTTTTCCACTTGCAGCGGTCGTATCATGGTGGGGTATGTGAATCCCTTTATTTTAAAATTTAATCTGAAAGAAAAGAGTACTGATATGTTATTTATTTCGTTATTTGAAAGACATCAGTAACAGTATTTTCCTGTCCAAATTTTACTTTAATTTTTAGTTTATATTTTTATTACATTTTTTATTAGTTAACAAAATGTTTGTTTCATTAACCTGTAATCCAATTTGATTTCTTTTTCAGGTTTTCGGTATATTTCAAGGTGTATTATGCTGATCTGTACTTAATTCCTTTATAGTTATAGGACAATAGCCTGTGCTCATAAGGTATGACGACAAGGGTTTCCTGAAACCCCTGCTGTTACACTCCATGAGCACATCCTATTGTCCTATAACAATAAAGTAATTAAGAGAAATACAGTTTCAGGGATAGACAGTGTATCGTTACACAAAAGATCTGGGGTGTAATTATTGTTAAATGAACAATGTGACGTTATAAACATTTACGAATATTTTGAATGATTAGAGCAGTGCAACGTCATGAATACGTCAGTATCATGTCCATCTTAACGTTCAGAACTTGTAACATCATGAACGTCAATCACTCATTATGGTGGCAAGAAATGCCATTACCCATAAAGTAAGAAATTCCGGGGGAAAATAGTTGGTTTGTTTACAGTATTGTCAACGCATGTGAAGGCAGTAAATGTTGTCGTTGGGCTAAAACATACGAAAGAAGTTTTAAATCTACATTTAAAAGTGAAATTGGACAGTAATTATCTAATAATAGCGGGTTATTCTTCTTATACCCCCCCCCGAGGGAATCTCCGGATATAGAAATAGGACCCGGTTTCTCCGGCCGAGGGGTACAACCCCCCTTCAATGGAGCGTCCTTTCGTTGTGCGGGATGTAAAAATGCACAACTCGTCCGTCGGATGGGGACGTAAAATCCGAGGTCTCGTGTTGGGAGAATG
>JAOXYJ010229042.1:0-10204 GCA_028566555.1 Lithophaga nigra
TGGATACAATAGTAGTAGGTCCAGTAAATATCAAAATAGGATCAAACAACTACACTGAAGATGTATATGTAGCACCTATAGATGACACCATGCTGCTGGGACTTGATTTCTTGGCGAGGCATCAGGTCAATATTGATTTGAAAGAACAAATATTTCGAATTGATCAAGATATTTTATGGACCAGAAAATGAAATACCAATGGTAGCTAAAATATCAGTGCCCAAGCGCACAGTGATACCATCAAATTCATTGGTACATGTCAGCGGCAAGCTAGATCTCGACCTAGATCAATACATCGTAGAACAACCATTAAACACCAGTACACCTTTAATGATACCAAGATACTTCTACAAACAAGACAATCCGATACTGTGTATCGTCAATCCAACAGACACACCTTACACAATCAAAAGAAACACAATTGTAGCTGCCGCTACGCGTGCCATAGACGTTGACAACAACATTAAAACCTGCAAAGTTCAAAAGATAACGGAACATAGTAAAGAAGATAGCAGTGACAATCTGCCACAGGTATTACAAACGTTACTGAATGGAGCAAAAGGCAATTTGAATGATGAAACACGGACAAATTAAAGAACATGTTGTCAGCGTATACAGACATTTTCTCAAAGGACCAATTTGACATTGGGGTTTTCCAGCAAGGGGAACATTCTATCGACACTGACATTGAAAGCCAATACAACAAAAATATTACGACGAACACCGATTGGATTCGCTGAAGAGGAGGAGAAATACGTAAAGAAAATGTTGAAAGCTGGTGTAGTTGAACCATCGATATCGGAATGGGCGTCGCCACCAGTACTGATACGAAAGCGAGATGGATCAGTAAGGTTCGCAATAGATTATCGCAAAGTTAACTCCGTGACGAGGAAAGAGATATATCCTCTGCCACTCATCGAAGAATGCATCGACACCCTAGCGGAAAATCAGTTGTATAGTAAGTTGGACGCAAATAGTGCCTACTTGAAGATTAAGATGAGAGGAGGACAAACCGAAAACAGCCTTTCTCACGAAGTATGGTCTCTACCAATTTACTCGCATGACCTTTGGCTTGTGTAATGCCCCAGCAACATATGCAAGAGCAATGCACTTGGTTCTGAGAGGTTTGACCTTGGACATTTTACTAGACTTTCTGGACGACACTTCGAATCACATGTAAACAACCTCCGGCAAGTACCTGATCGGTTCAGAGAGTATGGGATTAAACTAAAAGCAGATAAATATGAACTATTTACCAAAGAGACAACCTTTTTAGGACGAAAAGTTGACAAAACGGGAATGGAAATTGGAGATGAGTACATCAAAACAGTTCGAGACTGGAAACCACCAAATAATGGAAAACAAGTAGAAAAGTTTCTCGAATTCGCCAATTACCATAGAACCTTCATAAAAGAGTTTTCAAAATTAGCAGTACCACTTACAGAAGTAACAGGGAAAAAACCATGGCAATGGACAGCACGACAACAAGAAGCTTTTGAAACATTAAAAACAGCCTTACAAACAACACCGGTCTTGGCACTACCGAACAAAACGGACACCTTTATATTAGACACCGATGCGTCCGACAGAGCTATTGGGGCCGAGCTAAGTCAATTGCAGAACGGCCAAGAAAGGGTAATCGCTTACGGCAGTTTTACATTGTCAAAAGCCCAAACT
Organism: Lithophaga nigra; assembly: GCA_028566555.1. NCBI lineage: Eukaryota > Metazoa > Mollusca > Bivalvia > Mytilida > Mytilidae > Lithophaga > Lithophaga nigra. The sequence continues at coordinate 1,678 of JAOXYJ010229042.1, forward strand.
AAATACTGTACCACACGGAAAGAATTGTTGGCGGTAATCCGCTTTACGCAGCATTTCCGACATTATTTGCTGGGAAGAGAATTTATCCTTAGGACTGATCACAACAGTCTGCGCTGGTTGATGAATTTCAAAGAACCCCAGGGTCAACTCGCTCGATGGCTGGAAGTTCTCAGCCAATATAACATGACAATCAAACATCGCAGCGGAAGCAAGCATGTGAATGCTGATATCCTATCTAGATATCAACTAGACAAACCTTGTAAAGAAATGTCGATCCATATAGCACTGGATGATTTACCATGCAGAGGTTGTACTCATTGTACAAAAGTACATGATAGTTGGAGCACTTTTGCCAAAGAAATAGATGACACTGTACCTTTAGGTTATGGTATTGTCAAAGAATGCAGGGTATCAACACAATTGGACAGAGAAACTAGGAGCAATCTCGTAAGGCAGTTGGAGTTGATTCAGAGAGAAGCTGACAAGCTGAGTGACGAAACAGACATAGTTGAGGAGCTGAACCGGCTTAGAAAAAATAATATCTCAAGTCTTCAAACAAAATCCGAAAGTCTTAGGCAGTTAAGAGGGTCACTTGATGAAACAGAGGGAGAACTATTTAATTTAGCGAGGAAATTAGATGAAATGAGTCTGTGTGAAAATGATCTCATAATAAACCAATTTCAGCATATGACAAGAAACCAAATCAGATCATTACTGAAAACCTGTCAATACATTAAAAACAAACTGTCAGCCCAAAAAGTGAAAAAAGATTATCGAGCGAAGATAAAGAAGCCCACTTTGGATACAATTGAAGAGGGGAAAGACACAGAAGAAAATCGACAGGAGCGATATCGAAGAAAGCGTTTTGACGTAAACAAAGAACCTGTTTATGACTCTGAGGCACTTCGGGCCTTATTTAAGTTAACAGCGAACAATCAAAGCATCACAGTAAACTCAGACATCCACCAGAATGAAACAGAAAAGAAACGAATCAATGTGGTTTCAACAAGACGAAAATGTAGACAAGAGGAACAAATCCAAGCATCTGATGCGAGACAAGCGCACAACAAACCGATCGCGTCGGAAAATAAAGCAGCGATAACCCACACAGACACCAGTCAAGAAGACCCCACAGAGATAAAAGATGGACCAACCCACGATACCTTTGTGAAGGGACAAGATTCATCGCAGAAAACAACTAACAGCATTATCCCTGAGTATACAGCAAACCAGATAAGACAAGCACAAGACCAAGATGAAGATTTGAAACTGATACTTTATTACTTACGAGAGAACATTATACCACCGCAAGACATGATTATCCTTAGTAGTCCTGGAGCCAAGAAATATTGGGTGAATAAGGAATTCTTCTACTTAAATGATGAAGATGTATTATGGAACAAGTCAAAAAATAACTTGAACAGACTTGTAATACCAGATAAGTATGTGGAGGAAGTCACCAGTTTGAATCACGACTTAGTTTGTACTGGACACCAAGGCATAGAACGAACCAAAGAAAGGATAAAACGAAAATATTATTGGTACAGAATGAATGAATACATCACTAATTATGTAAAGTCATGCAACAAGTGCAATAGATATAAGAAGATCCCAAGGAATTCAAGAGCCCCAATGACAAAATTTCACGCAGGAGCTCCCATGGAGCGAGTTCACCTCGACTTTTTAGGGCCATTACCAGAAACACCCAGGGGAAATAACAGCATACTAGTCATGGTGGATCAATTTACAAAGTGGTGTGAAATAATCCCTTTACCATCCCAGACTGCAGAAGATACAGCGAAAGCTGCAGTTAATGACTTTTTCTCACGCTTTGGATGTCCATTTATGGTCCATACTGATCAAGGACGGAACTTCGAGAGTAAGCTCTTTAAATCGATCTGTGACCTGCTAAGAATCCACAAGACAAGGACAACACCATATCGTCCGTCCGCAAATGGACAGGTGGAACGTTACAATAGAACTCTCATGGACGCAATACGATGCTTCGTGGATAAGTCACAAAAAGACTGGGATGAATACCTTCCTCAATTAGCTTCTGCCATAAGATCATCAGTAAATAGGAACATAGGAATGACACCAAATAAAATGATGCTCGGTAGAGAGATCAATCTCCCAGCCGATCTAATATTTCACCCAATTAAAGAGGAAAACTTTGAGGATGAGGAAGAGTATGTCACAAAACTGAGAAAAAATTTGAGAACAGCACATGAATTAGCTCGAAAAACTTTGGAAACAACACAGGAAACAATGAAGCGAGATTACGACATTAAGATGCGAAAACATGAATACAATCCAGGTGATCTGGTGTACATATTAGACACAGCTCAGATAAAAGGTAGATCTAAGAAGCTCGACCCGCCCTGGAAAGGACCAGGAATCGTAGTTAGCAAAGTTACATCATATGTATACAAAATAAAACTACAAAATAGTACATTGACCATTAACCACGACCGAATCAAAAAATGCCTTGACAAAACAATCCCAGCATGGCTTATTCGAGCGAAGAACAGACTAGCAAATGGTGAGAATATAGTAGAAGTGGAAGAAGGAGAACTACTTTGTATTTGTCGACAACCTGACGACGGTGGATTCATGATCCAGTGCGATCGATGCGACGAATGGTTTCATGGAAAATGTGTACAACTGACACCGGAAGTTGCAGATACTATCCTGACATACTACTGTCCACAATGCCAGACCCCAAACTTGCACCCCCGAAAGGAGTGATTTTCATCGTAGAACTACAACACTTTTTGTTTTTTTTTGCAGGAGAGAAGAGGAAAAAGACCGTTGGACAAGAATAGAGATATGGAGGTTAAAGAACATGATGAAAGTATGACTCAGGAAATCAGTAATACTTCAGATGCGAGTTTGGAGTCCATTCATACTGAATCCATAAACAGTCTGCTCAGTGGAGAGGATACAAATGTACAATACGATGAAATAACGGGAGATTTAGTTATCACAACGGAGACTAGAGATGAAAATGAAAACTATCCACAGGACAAGATAGCAGCCTCAAACATACCAGCAATGTTGCCAATTGTGACAGAAGATCAGCTATTGGAAAAACAGGTGACGATTACACCCAGAGAGGAAAATCCTCCAGCATATATGGCATCTTTGTTTTCTGATGACGAACATGAGCAGAAAAGAGGTTGGAAACGAACGAGAAATGCACCAAAGGAAAGGCCTTTATTAGCAAAGAGGACAAGAAGAGTTGAACAAAGAGACATCTTTGACTTGCCTTCTGATGAAGAAGATGAACCGTCACGACCAGAAGATGATAGCAAAGGAAACAGAGCAACATGCCCTATCTTAGGATGTGAATGGAAAGCGAGAAAACTGAGAAACCATGTAAACAGAATGCATCTCCCAAAAATCATGTGGGACAATCACTCGCCTCCTGTAAAGAAGTCTAAGTATAAGGAGTATAACACAATACGTGGTGAGGTTTTACTTTTCTTTGCCAGACAGATAGTCCGTTCGGATTCATTGTTGGATTTGTTGGAATGGTGTGCATGGAGACCAAACTTGATCCCCAGAAGAGCAGTTGCAATAGGACGGCACATTGAACAGATGAGAAGCCTAACATCGACAATGCTTTGGCAAAGACCGGTCTATAACAGATATACTTTGCTACCACCAAATCACACCAGCGTATTGATTCATTGGCGATACCAGGTAGCGTTCTTACAACATCTGGATGACGACGCGATATCAACTTACATGAATTTTGGACTGCATTTTATGAACAAACCAGACAATTTTGAAACACCAAACAGAAAAACAAGCGGACTTACTATCTTGGCTCGTACACTTCAGACACCTGTGGCGACAATAGCACAGCAACCAGAATGGGATGAGTCTCAGGAAATACCAGAGGAACAGAGAGATACAGTTACAGTGGGTGAATGTGGACAACCAGACGACATCGACATAGTAGAGGTGATTGAAGAAACAGAAACAGTAGAGTCTGAGCCGGAACTGGAGAGGACAGTAACTTTTGGATCTCATACTTACAGCCTGGTGTTGAGAGGTAACACTCTCGACATCAGTTCTCATCGTAGATCTTCAACTTCACCAGGGGAAGCTACAGAGGCACCAGTCCATCCGGCGCAAACTCCAGAGGTAGCACAGCGAAGAAGAATAAGAGCGGCTTACGACGTATATGATACCCACTTTCACTTAGACCGAACTAGTTACCGACTTTTGCACGACTTATCTTTAGATATGGACACATGGTTAGACGAACCTATGGAAAGACCACCAACAGTACCTATAAACGTCGTAGGCGGAACAATCATATACTGTGACCCTGAAACTTTTCCAAGTATGATTCCCATCGACGACAAATGGAGAGTAGCAATTGGAGTCCATCCAAAGAAGGTATTTAACTTGACAGATGAGCAGTTTAACACCTTTTTGAGATTAATCCACTCCTCACGGGTAGCTGCGATAGGAGAGATAGGAGTGGATCGATCGGGATACACAGGGCATTGGGAAGAACAGGGAGATTTTTTGGAGAAAATTATACCACATATAACAAACTTGAATAAACCAGTCATCTTACACGTACGTTCTCACCGTTTCGATAAATATGGAATGCTTCTTTATTTACTCCTTCTAAAATTCTTTTCAACCAGATGCAGTAGCAATCAGAAATTTGTTTTACATTGTTTTACTGGAAATCAGGAAGTACAACAAGCATGGAGTTCTGTTTTTCCCAATACGTATTATGGCTTCACATATATGGTATCAAGGTTTGACATAGAACAACGTAAGGCTTTGTGTGCTGTTCCATCAGATCGTCTTGTTGTGGAAACCGACTCTCCATATGTCACACCACCAGGAATCAGTACTAACAGCCCGATTTACCTGGGAGAAGTTTTGAAGAAAGTTGCCTATGTCAGACAAACGACACTGGAACAAATAAGCAGATTAACAACGGTCAATGCTGAGACTTTATTCAGTTGTAGATATTAAATATGTATATACTTGGAAATTTATTCCATGTGATATTATTTTATTTGACTATATTGTTATGGAGTGAGACAGATCAGTTTCTTGTGAGTATTTTAGGACCCTAAAATAGAAGTGCGACGGCGAATTAAAATGACTTTTGTATTATATGTACGATGTTTCTTGGATTACTTGAATAATATCACATGGAACGGATAACCACGATGTAAAAAAGTTTAAGAGGATCTTAGATTTCGAAAGCCTTTCGTTTCTTTTGTGCTGGAATGCATTTTTTTTTAGTTTCTTGTGAAGATAATTGAACAATGTACTTGGATCTATATATGAACGATGGTACATGTATATACTTCACGATTGCTTACACACGTGTTGTGTGGTGTTAATGATCCCGTTGATAAAACAACTCTTAGAAACTGATATACTGGGAATTCATTTTACTTTGGATGATACAATATTAAAGAATTCACCATGCAGATTGTACCCGCCTGATACCTGCTGTTCCACCTAGAAAGTAACGCTCTTCCTTCTCAAGAGGGGGAAGAGTGTGGTGAATTCTTCATAGTATAAGGTAACGAATCTCTGGCCTATCGGGAATAAGGTAAACACATGCCAGGAATCCTCGGACGCTATCGTAGGAAAGAAGGGAGACAGGCGGAGAGATCGGGGAAAGTGTTGCAGAGAGAGGAAGACGCAGACGATAGACGAAAGCAGGCGAGTTTGTGAGGAGTAAAAGCAGGATAATCATTCACAGGTAATTTATCCTATTAAACTGTGGTCGATCCTTATTCACTTGGTCCCTCACACCATAATACTGTTTGAAGTGATTATACTAGTACAACCTAGTCATAGAAAACAATCGTCCATCTCTTATCATTCATAGAAATATTCATCTCCTTAGATATTTTTTGGACGAATAACACAATTACCGAAAAATTCTGAGTTTTATAGACATTTATAGGTATACTTTGCTCATCACTCTGGAGTGAATATGCACCCAAGAGGCATATATATACATGTCTTAGCTGCCTATAGATAACTTCTTCATAACAGACGTTGAGCTTGCTCAGTGAGTCTTTATGCCGCGGTTGGGACATCTTGGTAACAGAAATTCCGTAGTTATTGTGATGAAAACTGTTGATTTTTTTTTTTGAAGCCACGATACTGATTTGACTTCTCAGTTAAAACTATACCTGAGTGGTTCATCTGACAGAGACAAAAATTAACTTGAATGAAATTTTGATTGGGTTCTTTGGGTCATCAGTATTTCAGATATACTGTGACTACCACATTTATTGGGAGAGGAAAGCTATCAATCTGGCCAGTAGAATTTTCGACCTTCGGTAGGTGTCTGGGAATCTTAACACAAGAAACAGGACTGGCTTTACTGGAACCCATAACAACGGTTTTAGCATATCATGACACCTTTTAAAACCGAAAAGATATTTCATACAATGGAATGAGAAGATTAGCGAAGTTCACTGAGTTATTATAGAACAAGACAAGACCGTTATCAACAAAGAACCAAACACAAATACCACAGACAAGACCACAATAACAAAAAGGAATAAACAACAAACGAGGAAGCAAAACAGACACAACACCAAAAACTAAAACTTGGACAATACGAGTTCCCATAAACATTCAGTGTGACATCAGGTGATCTTTTCATTCTATTACACTTCAAGATGCTGGATTTTTAAATAGCAATCTATGATACCAAATTTAGTGCACAATGCGCATTTCGACAAAACAATATCTCATCAGTTGTGCTCAAGGCCTAAAAACATGGAAAATCAAAACATCGAAAAGGTTGTAGAGCAGAAATAAATGCAAAAATGACCAAAAAGTTAAAGCCAAAAACCAGCTAAGGACAGAGCTATGCATGAGAGAGATACTCCTTAGCTTCATTCTAGAATGTTCAAAACTATTATTTCTCAGCTTGTTGACACATTTAATTTTCTTCCAGTGACAACGATTTCATCAACTTGCTCATCTTCAGTAAAATTTTAATCAATGTGTCGATCAGACACGCGGAATGATGACGATGACACTAGAAAGAGTGATTTTTATCGCAGGCCAGATAAAAATATAAGAACGGTCACTATACGGAAAGTGTGAGAATGTTGATTCAATCTTCCTTTTCATTTTAGTTAAAAAATCAATCGCTTACATGTTCAATGTATATGTATTTTGTTGGATAGTTACCCAAATCAAAACAATATAGAATATAAGGAATGTAAAGCTATCTTTTTGTCCATTGGATATTACACCAGGTAGATAGGTTATAAAATCTTAGGTAAACGTTTGTTTATTTCTCTGGGACAACGATGGCCCAGTTGGATAAAAGGTAAGTGATATATACAACAATGAACAGTTAGCAGACCGGGCTGTAGTTGCCAATACTATCGTACGGAACAAGAACGTTTTCCCGATAGTTAAACATCATTAATATAATGCATTTTAATATATACATATAGCGCAACTACTATTTTGTTTTCTTCTATTGGTCGCCTCCCGGGGATATTTCGATTGCCTCAATCCGTCACGCTGTGACGCTTTTTGTAAAGCGACTCATTCCACATTTATTTTTGTTGGTTGCTAATATTATTGTTGCCTTCCGTTTACCTCGACCTGCAATCAGTTCAAAAAGTTTGTAATTTTTTAAATCAACTTTGGGGCCAAAACGTGTCAAAACATGAAAATTAGTATTTGGTTATTATATATAAATATGTGTTGCAGAGTCTTGACTTTTTTAGTTCAAGGCCAGGGCCTTTAGTACACACACAAAAAAGGAATAAATATGAAAAATAGCCTGTGATATTAAATCCTTTATTTTAATTTTTGCTGTTTGATTTTGATTTAAAATTGTTTCTTGTCATCCGTAGAGCGCCAGTTTCAAATTGAAGGTCGGGAACTGGCGTTTTGGGACTAGATTAGCTAATGAGTGAGCTACTAGTAATTTTCCCAACCCCCTTGAAAAAAAAGAAAAGAAAAATGTATTAAAAAGAAAAACGCGTTTAAGGACGACAGGAAAATCACAACAGCAACGTTTTACAGATATTCATGATGCCATCTATGAAACTACGTCGCTAAAACGGGAGGTGACAGTATTGCTAAAGCTTTAAATTTTGCCAATTTGTATTGTTTGTATAAATATTTATTTATTCATATATTTATTTATGTGAAGTTTATTTATTTTTTATTTATTGTTTGTATATTTATTTATTGTTTGTATAAATATTTATTTATTTATGTAAATTTTATTTCTTTATTTATAGCTTGTTTTGTTTTGCCTTGTCTTTTTTTAACATTTACTTCCGAATGATACATATAAGCGAGAATAGATCTAAATGTCCTTTATATAAAAATGTCTCGCCATAGTTAAATAATAGATGATTAGCAATTCGAAGTTTAGTTTAAACATATTTATTGATAAAGAACACACACACATATATATATTACGACAGAGCATATTATATCTAGTAGGATTCAGAAACAAGCACAAGTGCTTATATAAATCTGTCTC